>JAULKM010095875.1:0-11085 GCA_032355605.1 Rubia tinctorum
CCGATTCATGCAACCCGAAAATTTTATCTTGATTTATTCTAATTTACACTTTAAACCTTGGTCTTTCCATGACTCATGGAAAGACCGTCTTTCAAGAAACAGACTCTAGTGAAAAGAGTGCTTTTTTTTTCTCAGTAAATTTTGATAGAAAAAAAATTAATTTATAGTCATCCAAATGGTTTCTCTAGTCTTGAGAATTTAAGAAGTGGGAAAAAAACAACTTTTGGACACTTTACTGGAAATATTGGTTTAACGGACTAACAACAAAATCCGAAATATAAGTGATCGTAACTTACTGGATATTTTGTTTCGTGACGTTCCTAGTTTTTCCCAACATAAAAGTACAATCAATCTACTCAAAATCAACCAATTAGTTCAACGGTAAACAAACAACAAATTTGTAATTTGTAAGGCATAAGTTAAAGAATACTGCAAATGACAGTAATTTAAGTTCGGATGTTTAAAGACACATCCATCGTAATTGTATTTAGTAGCGGAATTAGATGGTGAGGGATCGCCGGATTGCACACTTTTTCTATGATTTGATGGTGAAATTAGTAATATTAGAGGTGCACAACTGAATCGACAGGTCTCCGTTACGGGTGTTAAAACTTGCTTCGGCTGAGAGGAAAACTGAAGTTGAAAGTATTGCGCGTTAAAAAAATTATAATAGCTAATTTAATGTTTTATTTTTTGTTGCCTTTTTTAAACTCAAATGACGTCTTTTTGAGTTAGTGGAAGGCAAAATAAAAATAAAACAAAAAATTGGGGGTAGTGGCACTACTGGCACATTTTGAGTTGGAGTCCAGCCCGAGAAAGACCTCCTCACATGGTCATCTTCACACAACCCGGTGCCAATGACTGTCCTATCTCGCCACCACAGCACTGCACGAAGCAAGTAGTACGATTTGAACATGATAATGCGTGTTGGTGCCTTCTCTAAGTGGCCAACTTAGTGTGACCGGGACAAATAGTATGTAAAAAGAAATGGTTAAGATTTATACGGGATCACTCCCGGGACTAAACTCTGACGCTCAAGTTAGTCGGATTGGAGGTACTATCTCTTCTATACACAATTCTTCTATACATAACATACATTCTTCATAATGAGAAAGACACATTTTGAGTTTGAGTTCAGACTCTGAAATACCTCCACCCATGGCCACCTTCACACAACCCACAGCCAGCGGTTAAGCTGCCCCACCACCAGGCCCACCACAGTCCACAACACTACACTTAGCAAGTAAAACTATTTAAGCATGATAATGTCTCGTTGATACTCTCTCCGGGTGGCTGACTTAGTGTGACCAGGACAGTCTGTGAAGACAAATAGATAGTCAAGATTTAGACCAAATCACTCTTGGGACTAAACTCTGATGCTCAAATTAGTCAGATTGAACAATAGTACCTCCTTTTATAAAGATTTCTCAGGTCGACGGGACGTCGCCCTGCCAACTTCTTATCAGGGAAGACGTGCATGTCATGGATGTCATATGCGTGCGCATACTATTTTCCTACATCCATCTGATTCGTCTACTTTTAATCTCATTTCATCACGTTCTTTTACATAATTAACTATGAACGATTGAAATTAATTAATCTCAAACGATTGACATGTTTCTACGTGAAAGTGTAGGTCCTTACATCTCATCATCACATCGGATTTTTTAAATTTTGACTATGCTACAACTTACAAAGAAAATATATCATTAAAATTAAAACAACATTAGTGCTTTAAAGAACAAAAAAAAACCTTTTGAGAATCTGCTTCTTTCAAAGTTCAAAAAACCAATATCTGAGGGCAATCTTTTTTCACCCCGAGATTAAGAATAAGCAAGTAAATTAAATATATATATATATATATATATATATATATATATATATCATACTTAGCACTAAATAAGAAATTCAGTATAGCGTGAAACTCCATCTATTTGAACAGCTGGGGATGACTTCTTGAAAACATCCTAAACGATGCACCATCATTGAATTACCGTCACCAAAACCAGAATCACCAAAATCACACCTTCATCAAGAATCTACACTTTGGAAAATAGCATTGGAACTCAACAATAAAATCTCACAATTCTGGACATCTCAATTATACCACTGGAACCAAAATCCAATTCATAATATCTAAGGGCGACCTAAATTAACATCTCAAACAAATCTCAAAATCTCACACGTGTATGTCATCACAAATCTCAAACTTCTCACATGTGTATGTCGCAGCAGTCGGTGATTGCGCCCCTACCAATCAGAAAGGTAAAAATTATCTATTAATTTATTTTTAATTTAATATAATTAATAATTTAACCTATAATTTTAATTTTGTTTTAATTTTAATTTTGAATGATTATAATTTTAAATTTTATGCATTATATTTATCTTTTCATTTAAGTTTGAATTAGAATATTGAGATTCGAATGCTAGATATTAAAATTTTAATGTTGAAATAACTTGAATTAAAAAAATTGATGTGTTGATTGTTGAATTAAAATTAAAAAGATACATGTTAATTGTCTAAATTTTATTTGAAATTGAATTTGAATTGTGAAATTGAAATGTTATTTATTGAAATGTTAATTATTGAAATGTTAATTTATATATATAACCTTAATTATATCAGATTAAGTGTTTGAAAAATAATTTTTAATTAAGTGGTTAAAATTTTGAATTTTTGTTTGGTGAAAAAATTGAATTGAATGTTCATGAAAAAAATTGAATTTCAAAATTTCTTTTTATTATTTCCTTCTCAAATATTTTGCTATGATTTCACCACTATTTTTTAGGTTTTGAAGATATTTTCCTGACTTTAATAGTTTACTGAAAATATTTTCAAAGCCTATATTAATACATAATATCCTAAATTTATACCTTTTTTAAAAATATAATTTGTATTTTAATGAACAAATAAGTGATGGTGGTGGTGATTTTGCGACAATGGAATAGTAACACCGATGGTCCTATGATGCCTGTGGTGGTGCTTAGTGCTGAAGTAGCAGTGTCGACGATCGTTTGGTTGTGGTCCAATAGTGGTAGTAGTGGTGGCATGAAGGCGGTGGTGGTGATAGCCGCTCATGCAATGCACATGGCATCATGCATGAGTGAACAAGGTGTTTGCGTGACCATCCAGACGTCGGCATATTGAGTGGCAACCGTTAATACGACGCTCACTAATCATTCTGATATGAATCTCCTTGCGAAAACTCTGCATTGCGAAATATTAGATCTTTGTCTACACTAGGGATTTTTCCAACCCAGTATAAACGCATGAAATTCAAGCGTCTAGCCCGCATGGTACACTCAATTTCGAATTGATCACCAACTAGCCCGCATGATTAGTTCACAAAGGATATTGATACTTAATTAACCCGCAGGATTAAGCAACAATGAAGCAATGAGTATAAATCAAAATTTTGAATATTTGATTGATGAAAAGGTTGTCCAAATTCTAGGCCATCCCCTTTATTTATAGGGAGAATTTTGGCGCAATCAAACCCTAAACATAATTGGAATCTTAATCGACTTATGGAAGTTTTAAGAAGCTAAAACCATATCTAACTAAACTTCTAAAAATAACCCTAATTCGGCTGTCAATCTTAGAATTAGACTAGAAGAATATTTTGATATCTAATCTTACCAAATCTAATTCTAATCAGAATAAAAGACAATTTTTGAAAACCCTAATGGACTTTAAATTTCGAATAGTTCTTCAAAGCCTACATGGCCGAGCTCTTCAGTCCAAAAAATCCAAAAAAAAATAATTTTTACAACATTTTACAAAGATCACACTACCTCATTAAAAATCCCAGTGGGGAAAAAGAGTATAGTGTTCTTCACGACGTCTTCAGTTAATCGAAAAGCTTGAATAATTAATCCAAACCCTAGCCAACTTCTTCTTTAATTTTTCATCATGAAGTTGATCAATCAAAGCATTCAATGCCGCATCCCTAAGTTTCGCTCTTGACCTTGTCGTCGGTCCATCCATGCCACTTAGAGGATTCCGAACAAAACCCTTGAATATTTGATCAAGACGTAAAATGTGTTCATTTATGGTGGTAGTCATCTTAGGATATCCTTAACTCTAGTGGTGCCCCATAATATTTTCTGTTACTCGTTCGAGAACACCCATCAACAGATTGACCATTTGTTGAGGAGCATTTTACAAGTTTTATTTCCTGTTCCCCTATAACATTACCAAAAAAGTTAAAATAGATTAAACTTCAACCAATATATTGTTGATAGTTAAGACCATGTAATTAATACTTGGATTGATACTATCAATGGCACCGAAAATGTATCAGGGATCAAGTGATTCAACTGACAAGACCTCAATTCTTCCTTTCTTGAAACAGAACGAACAAAGATAGATTCAAACAAATGATTTACGCCTTACTCTAGCGTTACTATTAATTTCACATCTCACTTCAAAATTTTCAATTTTGTTGATAGCCCTCTCTATTCTACTAAGGCAATTCATTTTTAAATGCAGGAGAGCCGAATCAGGAAGGAGCGTAAGCGGAGAAGGGAAGGACAAAAAAATTGTTTAGAATTATGGCATATCAGAGTAAAGTAGGTCAGATAGACTAAGTATGATTAGATCCTAGGGTAAAATGATTTAATTTTTTTATGTACGTGCTTGCCTTTTTTTCTTTTTAAATAAGCCACCAGTTGGTGGGGTGTTCATTAGGCTCTTCAAACCTTTACCCAAAATTAATCATTCAATACAAATTCCTAATCTAAGTAATTTGACGTTGTCGCGCTTTTAAGACAAAAACGGTTATCCATGCAATACGTTCCATTGATTATATTTCTACCGCTTAAACCTCCACCCCCGTATTAATCCAAGGGTATCCAAATAATCAATAAAGCTATTCACAAAAGAGGTAAGATATGGACATACGAAGTAGTTTTCACAAAAGAGTTGCTTCATCCCGTATCTTGAATTCTCAAGATGACGATTCCCAATCTGTCTCCATTTACAGCCGCCTTTGTTTCGTCATTCAAGTCACTCCAATTCCAAGCCCGTCTACTCTGGATTCTCCTTGTTTCTGCCATTTTTCCTAGGGCATGTGCCACGGTGTTCTGCTCCCTAAAGACATGACTGATAGATGCATTGCAATGGAGCAATAACTTCTGCAGCTTATGTCTTTCTCCACGGCCAAGTAGCTCTAGGTTTCATTAAATTACGAAACTGCAGGCAATCATTTTGTATAGCTAGTGGGAGGAAATTGCACTGAAAGAAAACCTCCATTCCCGAGATTACAACCAACAGTTCAGCCTCAAGTGCATCTGATGCCTCTGTAATGTTATCTCCACCCATAAACATTTCCATCCCCTCTACATTCCTAACTACAATCCCAGCCTTTGATGGTATGAATGGTTTAAAAGATGCATCAGTGTTTAAAGTATATCCCATGTCAGGTGGCTTCCATTTAACTATCATGATGATCTTTAGCTTAGGGATTTTATGCACTGGCAAAAACCCGTTTGCTTCCAGTAGATCACAGTCAGGGTACCTCTTTTGAGGGTTCATTTTGAAAACATCAACTACGAATCTATTTAAATCAGACTTCATTGTAGAGATGCAAAGTTTTTTATAATCATAAATGAAAGCACATCTTGCTTTTCAGATTATGAAGCATATGAAAGAAGGGATTAAGTTGAAAAAATAATTTTTTGTTTTAGATGCATGCGTGTATGACCAGAACCATGAAAGCTTATCAAGGATCATATGTATCAGTGGATCTGAAATATCCAGTAATTGATTTGCATATATCCAAAGATTAGCTGAGATTGGACACAGGTTAAACGTATGGTTCAATGTTTCAGCTTCCTGAAGACACAATGAGCATCTTGATGTAGTAACTATCCCCATCCTTCCCAATATATCATCTAGAGGCAGCATATTATTTATTAACCCCCAACAAAAGATAGAAATTTTTCTAGGCAGAAGTTTGTTCCATACCTTTTCCAGAGAAGCTGACTGTAGCTTCTTCTTCCAGAGCAATTCATATGCAGTAGAGACAAAGAACTTACTTGTGATTTATGATTTCCATATCAATTGGTCCTGCAAATCAGTAAAGAAAATATCTTTCATAATATAGATGCATACAATATCATCCAATCCCAATCTAAGATCATTGACCAATAGATCCCTTTGTTCTCTGAATTCTTTCACAGTGATGTATGGATGTGGGATTTCCATTTAACTATCCCACAAATCTTCTAGGCATCCTAACTGAGTCCAGTTTGCTGTCCAATAATTACAGTTGCCTTTACCAATAAGAACAAAAGAGTTGTCCAATGCAATTTGAGAGATTTTTAGAGCTCTCTTCTAAGGATCAGAAGTCCTTGCTGTTTTTTGCATAGACCAAATCAGTTTTGACCACAGGGTGGATCCTAACTGTAGTTACCACCACAATTTGAGAGAGAAGCTATCTATAATTGATGAGAAATCCCTGAGCTGCAGTCCATTTTCTGTGTAGGGGTAGCTCAATCTATCCCAGCCTCTCCAATGTCTTTTCTGGGTACCATCTTTGTTACTTCCCCAAATGAAGTCTAAACATACCTGTTCTATTCTATTGACCATTGTCGTTGTAGGTGCCATAACACACCAAGTGTGTTGAGGAATGACAGCCAGTTAATGTTTGACTAGGGTTGTTCTTCCAGCTTGGTTAAGAAGCTTTGAGTTCCAGTTATGTACCTTAGCATTCATCTTCTATATCAATTGCTGGAAATATACATTCAATTTCATGCCCTTAAAAATGGTAACTCCCACATACAAAAATGGAAAGACCCCCTGAGACATTTTTGTGATATTACATATCCTATCCATGGCTGCCATGCTTGTTTTATTCCAACATAAAAGACACTTTTATTTTAATTAACCCTCTGCCCAGTGACTTTTCATAAATTGTTAAGAATTGTATCATATTTTTTAGGGACTTATTTTTTGCCTTTAGAAAGATCACAGTGTCATCAGCACATGATAGATGTGAGATCATGGATGTTCCCGGGATATTAAATGAATCAAGCAATTTATAACTGAACATGCATTTTAGACCTCTATTTAGTACCTCAGTAATGAGGTTGAATAGTATTGGTGACAGGGGGTCTCCTTGTTTGAGACCCCTTGAAGCCTTAAAAAACCATTAGGAACCCCATTGATAATTACAAAAAAGTAAGCAACATATATATTGGACAAAATAATTCTAACAAAGTGACCATGAAACCCCATTTTCAGCATTAATGAATTTAACATCATCCAAGATACTCTATCAAATGCTTTGGACATGTCAATCTTTGCAATGAGGTTAAGAGACTGATTTCTCTTATCCAATAGTCTTTCCATCTCTTGCATGATAAGTATATTATCAGCAATTTCTCTCCCTGGGATAAAAGAACTCTGTCCACAGAGATGCATTTATCAATCACCTTTGTAATTCTCGCAACAAGGATTTTAGAATATATTTTGTTACTAAAATTTGATAGAGAGATGGATCTGTAGTCAGATAGAGTCGCAGGAGTAAGAGCTTTTGGTATAAGCCAGATAAGTGTGCTTGAAATGTTTGTTGGGATAAAGACATCACACATAAAATCCTATGCACACTTAAGTGAATCAAATTTGATGATATCCTAGGAATATCTATAGAAGAAACCTGGGTATCCATCAGGTCTAGCAGCACTATCTAGATTCAAGCTGAATACTATCTGTCTTAGCTCTTCCATGTCTATCATTTTTACTGGGTGGAAGTTATCCTCATCTGTAATGATCCTATAAACATTGTGTTAATGCCTCAACTGCAATGTCTAAGTTATCCTGACTAAGGAGTTCCTTGTAGAAAGTTGTTGCATGATTACCTATATTTGCCTAGTCTGTTAGCCATTGTTCAGACTCATATTTTATCTTATTAATCCTAATCCTAGATTGTCTATCTCTGACAGATTTATGGAAGAATTTTGTATTCATGACAGCTCATTGCAACCATTGTATCCTGGATTTCTGTTTCCAAAATATGTTTTCCTCCTTCAGGTATTGGTTTAGCTCTGTTGTGGCCTGGGCTAGCTGGTTAAGATTATGATCCGTTTGGGAGTGATCATATGCTATCTCCAATTCATGTACCTTGATCTCTATTTTCTGTATATTATCAAAGATATTTTCAAAAGTGGTCTTATTCCAGAGTTTCAAAAAAAATTAGTCCTTTAAGTTTCAGTGAGAAACCTATCATGCCCTGTTGTTCTATATTAATCTCCCAGTTGGTCTTTATCACACCATATAGGCCTGCTCGTTATAACCACATTTTTTGAAATTTAAAGGCTTTTGGAGCTGAGGTTTCATGTATGTGTGTGTCTAATAAGAGTGGTGAGTGGTAGGAGGGAGTCCTATTTAGCACTTGTAAAGATGTATTTGGGTACTGATCATTCCACTGTACATTATCCATTATATGATCAAGTCTCTTGCACACTCTATTGATCCCCCCCCCCCTTCTACCATTAGTCCAGGTAAATTTATTTCCAACAATTGTTAGATCATTTAGGGTTGTGGACTGAATGTATGTATCAAAGTCTAGTATACTAGTAAGATCAGGGGTGCTACTGCCCTTATACTCAGAGATGGTCCTAATTACATTAAAGTCTCTAGCGTACATTGCAGGTATGGGATGAGCCTCAGATAGTTGTGTGAGTGTCCAAAACATTTGAGATCTCAACTGTCTACTATGTTTACCATAAACATCAATGATATGAAATCTTACATTAGGATTTGTATTGGTAACCAGTATTTTGAGAAAATCTTGGTTATCAACCATAAGTGTGGGAATTAGGGTGTTTCTGAAAAAACATCCATATTCTTGAATCCTGTTAGCGTATGGAATTATCAAAACCTATCTGATTCCTAAAAAAGTCAATTTTTCTCATTTTTTTCTGTTTTGTCTCAATTATTATTAAGATATCAAGCCTGTGAGTGTGAGTTAACTTTTGTAGTATCAACCTAGAAGCGTATATCCCTCTAACATTCCACATTAGTATTTTAAGAGTCATTAGAGGGTTTAGTTCTAGCTTTCAAGCGAGTGGTAACCATATTTGGTGAGTTAAAAAACTCTTGTCTATCTGGAGGTTTGAGTCTAGGGATACCTGATGCATTGTCGGATGTTCCAGTTTCCTGGTTGTCATATGTATTTCTTTCAGCTTGAGGCTCAGGTTCTTTACCACCAGCCCCATCCATTGTGCTTGTGTATGCCCTTGGTCCCTTTCCAACAGTATGTGCCTGCAGTTTAAACTTCATGAGTAGAGTATTATGGAATTTCCTAAGATTGATAATTGTGTCATTTCTCTCAGTTATATTATAGGGTTCAGAAAGAGAGATATGATCCTTGCTTCTTATGATCTGTAGATCATTCCATTGAACGCCAATTTGAGAAGTTTCTTTTCCTATTTCTTGATGCTTGGTCTGCAGAATCGAATTGAGTTTTCCTTGGGGGACTTGTGGAGTTCCTTTTCCTCAAATATTTTGGACTAAAAGTGTTGATAGCTCTGCCTTTGTCCATCATTATGGGGTCTCTTCCAATGCTTTCTACTGCATCTTGGAAAGCCTCTTCTTCATTAGCCCCTTTTTGATATTCCTTTGGATCAATTTCCAGGACAGGTACTAGCACCCATTTCTCAGCTGGCATCTTATTTTGAACTCTTTGCTTGAAGGTTCTACATTATGATGTGGGGTGTCCAATATTAAGACATTTACAACAATATCAGGGGTGATATTCATACTTAATATCGTACCACTTGCTCTCCTTGGTTGAGCCCAGACTGATTCTTGTTGGGAAGTCAGCTGTGAGATCCATTTCCACACAGAAGCGGATTGTCGATGGCCTTGTATGGTTGATTGTATGTTGGTCTGCAAAGATGAGCTCACCGAGATGGCTATAAATGTGTAGAATTGAGTCTGGATCTAGGTAGTACGCCAGCGGGAACTCCACCGTCGGCCAGATTGGAACCAATGGTGGTTCCTATTTCACATCAAAATTCTTAGTCCACTTTAGGACTTTCATGATTGTACCTCCAAGATTCCAGTTCCTCTTTATCCAGTGGCGTTGGATATCCTCATCAAGATCGAATTTGATGAAGACGTGCCTTCTGTCCAGTGCGGTGATTATCGTTACCCCTTTGAAGTTGATCTTCTTGAAGTGGTGCCTGATGAATTCAAGGGATGGTCTGCCCATAGGGAATTTTCTGATGAGATTTCGTTTCAAAGGCTCAGAGAGTTGATCGATCTCAGCATCATCGAAGAGAATGGCGATTTCGCCTTTGTATTCTGTTATTGAATTGAGAAGGAGTTTTGATTTGTTGTTTTTGGGTGGGTTGTTGAGTGAGAGAATCTTTGTATGAGGGCGGCAGACTCACGCTAGAGGGCGGAGCCACTATTAGGCTAGGTTTTTGGTGGCTATGGGGAGGAGATGATGACGGTAATGGTGATTATTACCGTTAAAGGCAACAGTTGTTTTAATATTTTGTTAGAAATTGTAGAGATTGGTGAGAACTTGCCACTTTAGTTTCATTCTTTGAAAGTGCTAAACTAATAGATGACCGATTATAAAGTGTTTCATTTAACCCAACAGTTTAATCTTTGATAAATTTTCCAACAAAAATAATAAATGAGAAAACACAGATTGCCCTACTTTTTATAGAAAATAAATAAATTTACCATCCGATATCCCCCCCTTCTCCGCCACTATCACCCATCATTTCACTGTCACAACCCCAATGAATACCATAAGATTGTGCACGCCTCCACTCAAACCGCCACTTGTGATTTCCCAATTTCGATATGCATTCATCCTCTATATCATCACCTCCACCCCGATGTCATTATATATGTTACGTCGGGACAACCCTAACGATGTTATTAGATTAGGGTTTTCATGATTCACGTTATTTCTCCCGTTAGGTCGAAAGTCATATTTCTTTGATATCTTTCTCCTGTTTCAGAAATTTGTTGAGACTCAATTTTCTACCAAGATTAAAATCTTGCGGACATATGGTTGCACAGAGTTTACTAATCATCGCTTACAGGCTCACTTTGTG
>JAULKM010095886.1:0-11085 GCA_032355605.1 Rubia tinctorum
ATATTGATTATCATTTTGTGCGTGAGATGGTGTCTTCCGGCAAGCTCAAGGTTGCTTACGTTCCTACTGATCAACAGCTTGCTGACATCTTTACAAAGGGTTTACCTCGTTCTCAGTTTGAGTTCTTACGGTCCAAGTTTTGCGTCGCAACAAGTCTCACGCTTCGCTTGAGGGGGGTAATAGAATATTTGATAAATTAAAATCAGGTTAAGAAAGGAATACCCTTTCTGATTGGTTTTGTATATATCATTTTCCTTAACTGATTCTGCCTTGTATACCCTTTGTACTCATTATATATATGAATACACACAATCACAATTATTTGTGGGTTTTACATTCTATCACCCTCACTAATTAATCTAATCAAAATCACTTAAATTTAAAATGTTATATTATAAATGACACTCTTAAAAAGCTAGGGAGTAATTACGTATGCACTAATATTCGTGCAAGCACTATAGAGTTTTTCTTAAATTTTGCAAGGAATTGGACAAGGATAGCAAGATGGGTCACAGACATACGAATGATATTATATTTGATGGGCTGAAATAGTAACAAGTGCAAAATAAAACTCAGACAATTTGGGAACACAATTCATTGCTCGTTTTCAGTTGCATTACTGAAAGGTAACGGGTGTGATGGAGGAGGAGTTCAACACTCTACTTTAAACTCTTGTGTTCCGCTACGCACTCGTCCACGTTCCTATAATGGTTTGGTGTGATGACAGCGATCTCGCAGAGTGCGATGTACATGAGAGCACTACTACAAACTAAAAGTAATATAACACTTTAAAAGTGTTGTTTTAGGTGCTAAAATGCTAAATTGGACCTATTGCAACACTTTTGCAAGTATTACCTTAGGTCCGTTGCATTAAATCGAATACAATATTTTTTTAAAGATTTAGGAAACATTTTTCAAAGGTTTAAGTAACACTTTATAAGTTATTGTAACATTTTAACAAGTGTTGCTGAAAAAATGATACGATGGATCTAATTTGTAGTAGTGGAGACAGCGGTAGTCGTTGCAATCTAACACAACCAAACTGCACGGTTAACCCCTAAGAAGGGTGATATGTGGCTGTTAAACACCGTATCTGACAATGTTTCACTGTTCATTGCACTAAATCTTGGATATTAGTATTTTATTCCACCATATAATTTTTTGTTTGTTTTTATATATACTTTCATTAGTTTTAGTTAATTATTAGTTTTAATTTCTTTTTCGGGCTTTCTGATATAAATCTTAAATCTCAACTCTCGCATCAGATCTCATTTTGCCACCAAGGCAATTCATCATCAGATTTCTTGCCCTGAATGAAAGCATCACAATATCACGAAAATAGGGCTCTCCATGTTGTCATTCAGGTTTGGACCATTCCTTTTGGTGCGATGCCTTCTTTGCGGCTGCCTACACTATAATCGTCTACCTACTCTAGGACTGTCTGGTTAGTCTCCGCTCTTTATTATTTTTGGCACTACTCCCTATTGTTCCAATTTTCATCTGTTTGGCTGTCTGGTTTTTCCGTATTAGGACCCTTGTGCTTCTCATAAGCTGGCACCACGTAATTTTCCATGTATTTTGTTGGGTTATAGCTCACAGCGTAAGGGTTATCAGTGTTTTGATCATGTGATGAAGAAAGAGTATCTCACTTGTCATGCTTGGTTTGATGAACTCTTATTCCCATTCTCTCGCCTTGGGATGTCTGCTGCCCTTTCTTCCCTTAATGAGTCGGCTTTTTCAGAATCGGTCTCGATTATTTCATAAGTTTTTGAGCAGCCTTTTTCCGAAACCCCCCGCATTGTTCTTGATGCCGAGCTTGATCCAACTGCATTAGGTCTCCATGTGGCAACCCTCCTCATATGTTGCCACCTCCTGATATGCCTTCATCGACCACTCAACCTCCTTCACTTGTGATGAATACTTAGGCCGATATGTCAGCTTAACCTAGCTCGACTACCGTGGATGATGCTTTATCTGCCAAGTTTATGCCTCCATCTTCTGAGCCTGCTTCTTGGCATCCCATGACGACTCACTCCAGGACAGGTTCCTTCTGGTATAAAGACTATTTTGGTTATGAGATTTATGGTCTATTGAGTGGTAGTTTGTTCAGACTAAGCTCCATAGCTATTATTCAATGGTCAAGGATCCTAACTGGGTTGCTACAATGGATTCTAAAATGAACGCTCTTCAGAATCGAAAAACTTGAGAGTTAGTACCGCGTTCTTCTCATGTCAACGTGGTAGGTTCAAAATAGATGTTAGCCTTGAATTTTTTTGCTAATGGCTCGGTTGATAGCCACAAGGCCCATTTGGTTTGTCAATTTTTTTGGCAACTACCTAATTTTGACTATGATCATACATTAGTCTGGTTGTTAAGATTTTCATTGTGCGCACTGTTATTTCTCTTGTTGTTATTCGGAAATGGCCTTTGCATCAAGTGGATGTAAAAAATGTTATTCTGATTGGTGTTCGTAATTATCCAATCTATATGGAGTAGTTTTCTAGCTACAAAGATCGCTTGCGACCTAATGACGTTTTTCGTATGTGCAAGTCTATTTATGACTTGAAGCAGGCAACACGGGCCTGATTTCAGCATCTTTCTCATTAGTTTTGGTTTTGTATGAAGTAAACCTGACATGTCCAACTCATCTTCGTGAGAAGTCATTATGTGCTTTATCTCTTGTTGTATGTTGGTATTATTATTCTCAGAGGAAATTATGGTGTCCTCATTTAGAAGTTCATTGATCGAGTTCAGGATTACTGATCTTCACACTAAGCAGTATCTCTTGGATTTTGAGGTTGGTCTACTTCTTTTGCTTATTCCTTGGCCAGTCGAGATATGCCAAGGAAATTCTTCTTCGTATTAACATGTTGAATGTAGTACATGTTTTCAGTCCTTTTGTGGCATACTCTAGCAAGTCGTTTGGTAATCCCACACTTAATCTATTTTTGATTGGTTCTTCAGTATTTGGGGATCACACGTCCTGATTTATCTTACCCCTTCCATCCCAAATCAAAATGCACATCAATCATCATTATGTCATTCGAGACACATGTTTGACTGTTAATATTTTTGCCTATATATAATAACAGTAAATAAAAAGTTGATATTGAGAAATTACTTGTTGCGACGAATTCAACAATTTTACACATGATAATATTATTGCTCATATATCTATTTAAATATGAGGTCAAACTTTAACAGAGAATAGTGTAACCAAAATCAAGTGTGCAATTTGAACTGGGATGGAGGGAGTATGTTTTTAATATGACTAGTCAGTTCATGTAGGCTCCCACTGATGACCACTTCTAGACTGCTACTCAGATTTTGCTCTATGTTCCTGGTACTCTTCGTCATCCGCTCGAATTTGACAGCCTTACAGTTCTTGGTTATTGTGATGCCGATTGGACTCATTGTTTGGAGATTCGTTGGTTGAATTATAGTCACTTCATCTTCCTTGGTAGTAATATGATTTCTTGGAATGCAAAGAGGCAGCCCACGGTGTTTTATTTTATCTTAGAATCTGAATATCGTTCTATTTCTAATACCACTATGGAACTTGTTTGGATGATGAATCTTCTTTGGTGATCTTCGTGTGTCGTCCTCTGCGCCTCCTGTGTTATTGTGAAATAATAATAGGGCTCTATTTCTTGCAAAAAAAATCCAGTTTTGCTTAAGAGAACCAAGCATATTAATATTAATTATCATTGTGTAGTGAGATTGTGGCTTTCGGCAAGTTCAAGGTCTATCATCTACCTTCTGACTTACAGTTTGCCGAATTCTTTACAAATGTCTACCCGTCCTCAATTCAAGTTTCTACGTTTCATGCTCTGCGTTGCTAACAATCCTACGTTTCGTTTGGGACAGGTGGGGGTTTAAGGAAACTAACTACTATTTGTTATGATTTTAATATTGTATTCCTTGTATAATTGTGATGCTCATTGTACTCACCTATAAATATTAATACACTCAATCTCAATCATTGTGGGTTTACATTCTATCAATTTGATTGCTTTACATATCCTTACATTACCTTATCAAAATTAAATTATTGAGCTACATTAATAAAGATTGTTTGAATCTTTCAGTGATTTATTTTTCCAAATAAACATACAGTTTAGTATAAGTTGAGATTTATTTTCATTTGCAGCCAATTTTTTTTTATACATACGTACTTGAATATATTTTCATTACTATGCTCATAAATTAACTGCGAAGTAATAATTGGTTAAATTAGTATTATTCAAAAATATAATAAAAATAAATGTATCAAAATCAAATGTTAATAACGTGCCATATGAATCTAACTGATTTTTAAAAATAAATTTCGCCATATTGATATTTGAATTTGATCATACATCATACGGATTCTACATTAATTTCTTTTATTAACAATATTAACATAAAAGTCGTATTTATATGACAAAGTCACGGGAAAGACCTCCTTTCCATAAGCATATGGAAAGATGTGGTTGAATTAGAATTATAAAAAGTGAAATGTTTTAGTTACAATATTAAAATTTTATTATGCCACGTGCAGTAGTTATAAGTTTATAACTCAATTAATGCGACCTGAAAATTTTATTTTGATTTCTACTAATTTTCCGTTCAAACCTTGATTTTTCTTTAAATTATGGAAAACCGTCTTTCTAGAGACCGACTCAATAGTGTAGGGGCACTGGGGATCTAGGGTGGGGCACTGGGGGCACGTGCCCCCATTGACCCCACCCTTAATGTTTGGTAGTGTTATTTTTCAATCAATTTCAAAAAATTAATTGTATATATGTTCTTAGTATATAGATAAATTTCCAACAATTATTTTTAAAAAGTATATTAGTTGTACAAAATACTCGCATGATTGATTACTTGTTTTAAAAGTCCGTTCACACCCTCCTTGTTTTAATCAATTTATTTCGAGAGAATTTACAAGAAAATCATAGGTAGGAGAACTTTACATTATATACTGCTTAATGATGTACTAATCATGTGCAATGGAACGAAATGTTCCTGTTTCAATCTATGATTGTCTTGTTGCATTAATAGAAGAAAAAATGTCTTATTGAACTATTGAAGAAAGAGTTATTAAACTTTATCAAAACATTAAAAAAATTAAAGAAATATTGTAATATTTTATTATTTATACGAGATTTAAGTTTTATTAATATATTTTATTTTTTAATATACTATTATCTATTATTAGTGTGCCCCTATTGATTTTATTTTCTAAATCCGCCATTGTATAAAATGGAAATGATATATTCAAGAAATTTATAATCATAATATTGTGCAAAACAAAACTTTAATAAATATAATATTTTTGATATAAAACCATATTGTAGGATGTAATTCTTTTTATTTTACACAAAATATTTATTTAGACCGTGTAATGTTAGAGAGGATCATTTTATAATTAATATAACTAATGAGTTGATTTGATATTTGTTTCATTTATTCGAATAAGATTTCTATAATTTTGATTTTTTGAAAAAAAATATCTTAAAATATAAATAATTATAATCTGAAGAGTTAAAGATATTTATAGAATATTAGATAAATTAGAATAAGATTAAGAAAGAAATACCCTTTGTGATTGGTTTTGTATATATCATTTTCCACATCTGATTCTACCTTGTATACCTTTTGTACTCACTATATATATGAATATACACAGTCACAATTATGTTTTTGGTTTTACATTCTATCATGATATCAGTTAGGTATCTCTAAAATTCTTGGCTTTTATCTTGCTTTTCCCGAGACAAACAAATTTCCAGTCCATCCCGATCGACTGCCGCCCACCGCCACCGTCTCTCTCCGCCCCTCAGTGACCGGTCCATTTTTATTCTTCTGCGAGTAAATTGTCGCTGTTTGCTCATCGGGACAATCGTCGATTGCCGATCGCTAGCCCGTGTTGTGAGATCGGTCTGATCTGTCCGGAAAACTCCATTGTTTCCGGCGGACTCTTCACCTGTCTTCTCGGTTTTCAGCCTAGCGCCGCCGTCGATTTTTATTCTCTATGTTGTTTTTTGTATTGTTTCCACTACCGCACCGACGTTCTCTATTTTTTCTGTCGTCCGTCGCTATATCCCGTCCGCCGTTCTCTGGTTTGCGTTAAGCGCGTGTCCCCCACACGCTATACAGCCTCCTGCACGTGCATCTTCTCATCCTATTCGCACACGTGTGAGCACACTCACCTCATCATCTCGCGAATTATCCAATTTCTCACGCTTTTATCTTGCATTGCTTCTCATATCGTGAGTTTTTCAAATTCTCGTGCCCAGTCAACCTCATTTTTTGGTTTTTAAAAAATAAAATAAAATGAATTTTATTTGTATTTGTATTATGCCTTATTTTGATCAACCATGGTGCCAATGGTGTTATGTTTCGGGTCATTTTGCTTACTTTTGCTCTAAATTACGTGGTGAATTGTATCAGTTGCAGTGTCAGTAGTGTAAGAAATTTGGTCATGTTGCCTCCATTTGCTCTCACTTGGTCTCTCGAGCCTCAATACTTGCATCTCCACCACATGCTTCTCCCCATGTTCGCTAGATAGTTGATTTTGGTGCAACTAACCACATGACTTCTTCTCAGTCATCTGTTGAGCGCTTGGCTCCCTATTCTGGTAACACTCGTGTTATTGTTGGTAATGGTTCTGCTCTTAACATTACTCATGTTGGTCATTCTCGAGTATCTGATTCTTTATCATTGTCTGATGTTTTGGTGGTTATGCAAATTACTAAAAATTTGATGTCTATTAGCAAGTTGACTCGAGATATGAATGATGTTATTTGTTTTTATGATTCTTCTTTCACTATTTCGAATAATTTTACTAGAGATGTTATTGGTAAAGGCTATTTTGATGGTGGCTTATATGTTTGGATTATGGTGGTGATGTTTTTTCTGCTTTTGTTGCATCGAGTGTTTCTAAAGCATCTTTTGAACTTTGGCATAGTAGATTGGGTCATGTGCCTCACAACATCATTTCCTTTTTGAGAAAGTCTGGATGTTTGTCAGTTACTAATTTGCTACATAAGCCTCACTTATGTCCCGCTTGTGAGATGGCTAAAGGTAAGCATATTTCTTTTAGTGATAATTTAAAATGTGCACCACGCATACTTGATTTAGTTCATTGTGATCTTTGGGGAACCTAACCTGTTGTCTCTTGAGCTAGCTACTCCTATTATGTCTTTTTTTTTATTGATGATCACTCTCGGTTTACTTGGTTATATCCTCTGCGACGTAAGTATGATTTTGTGGAGGTTTATATGAAATTTGAATCTTTTGTTGAGAATCAGTTTTCTACCACCATTAAGGTTTTTCAGAGTGATTGCCGAACTGAGTTTGTGAATCATCGCATGCGAACTCATTTTGCGTCTAAGGGCATTCATCATCAGCTTTCATGCCCTTACACACTTTAGAGCAAAATGGTCGTGCAGAGAGGAAGCATCGTCATATTACATAAACTGGTTTATCGATGCTCTATCATTCTGGACTTCACCATTCATTTTTGTATGATGTTTTTTCCACAGCAGTCTACATTATTAATAGACTGGTCACTCCTATTTTATCTGGTCAGTCTCCTCTCTCCATTATTTTTGTACTACATCGGACTACTCCAATTTTCATCCATTTGGTTGTCGTGTTTTTCCTTACTTAAGGTCATATGTTGTGTATAAACTGGCCCCTTAGAGTCTGTCTTCTATATTTTTGAGTAACAGTTCACAGTAAAAGGGTTACAAATGTTTTGATCCTCTTGCGAAGAAGGAGTATATCACTCGACATGCTAGATTTTATGAGTCATTTTTCCAGCTACATGTACTGGTACTGTTACAAATTCTTCATCACTGGATGTTTCAGCATTTTTATAGCCTTCGCCAGTTCCAACGGAGGTGCTTGATCCATCTTTTTCTCTGGAATCACCCATTATTCAGGAGGATTTAAATTTTTATATTTCACATGGAGCTCAAGGTTCTTCAGAAAATTGTGTTTGTTTTCCACAGGGTGACCAACAGCAGCCGATACCACCAGCACAGCCGCCGATGCAGTCGCCGCCGATGCAGTCGCCGCCGATCCACGCACCGGCCACTCCGGTCGCACGTCAGCTTCACGCGCCGGTGACACCAGTCTCCCATCGCTCTCACGCGCCTGCAACCTTATTAAGGTTAAGATAGCCAAGAATATTGATATTGATTATCACTTTGTGCGTGAGTTGGTGTCTTCTGTCAAGTTCAAGTTATCTCATGTTCCTACAGACCAACAGCTCGCTGACATCTTTACAAAGGGTCTACCTCGTTCTCAATTTGAGTTCTTACGGTCCAAGTTTTGCGTTGCGACAAGTCCCACACTTCGCTTGAGGAGTGATAATATAATATTAGATAAATTAGAATCAGGTTAAGAAAGAAATACCTTTCTTGGTTTTATATACTCCTTCTGTCCCACTTTAAACTTTCTAGTTTCCTTTTTGGGACGTCCCAATACAAACTTCCTAATTCTAAACTTTCTACATTTAGCCATAAATATATGGTCATAACTATTCCTTTCATTTTATTTATGTAGGCCCACTCTCATCACCCATTAAAAAAGATGACACATACACTTGTCTTAAAATTTGTGCAAAAAGTAATTAGTAATTTTAAAGTGGGACAGAGGGAGTATATTTTTTCCATATCTGATTCTACCTTGCATACCATTTGTACTCAGTATATATATGAATACAAATAACCACAATTATTTTGTGGGTTTTACATTCTATCAGATATGATGTTTTATTATTATTGATCTAATCGTTAAGCGATCTAACGGATGACACATTCTTTAATATAATATCAAAATATACAAGTAAATAAGCATATAAACAACTATTGATTTATTTAAGATTCTTTGTATTTTTATTTCAATCTTGAACCAACTTTAATTCAAGTTGAACCTTCTTTTTCTTTGAAATGTTATGTTTTTATTTTTCTTGAATGTTGTATTATTAAATAAAACAATGGCCAGATATAAATATGTAACTATAATATTTTTTTCAAAATAATAAAAGATTAAAAAATTAATAATGCAAAGTCTTGTTTTACACGGTCAAACCATTAGACATGATCATTTTATAATTAATATTATAATTAGTGAGATTCTTTGATTTTTGTTTCCATTCATTACAATAAAATTCCTATGATTTTAAAAAGGGAAAAATACATTTATAACTGTAACTCTAGGCAGAAAGTGTCAATATAACCCTGCAATCTCAGAAAGTACCAATTTAACTCTAACTAATTATTGTATGTGCCAATCTAACTCTAACTTTCAAAAAATATCTGTGTCGATATGGCCAAACTCCCCATTTTTGGCGTTGACCCATGAAATTCCAACAATGACAAGAAAGTGGAATGTTGGAAATACCCATTTGACCAAAGAAGAAAATTGATGACGGAAATACCCCTTTGATAGAATTTCTTCAAAACCCAACCCCGCTGGAACATGCTACTACTTCGTCAGAGATGCTACTACTTCGCCGGAAAATGTCGTTGCTACACCAGAAAAATGCCACCGATCCTCCGGAAACCCAAGTTCCATGTCGCTAGCTCAGCCCCCACCCCCGGTCAGCTCATCAACCGTCGAAAACCTACCCACTCTGACCCCTGCTCCGCTTAGCACCACCATTGAAAAACTGAGACCCACGCTCGCAACTACTCCCGTTCCCCGCCAACCGTTCGATTTATCGGTTATACGGTTAATCGGTTCTGGTTTCTACCGGTTTATAAAATTTTATAAAGAATCGAATAACCGACCGATAATGTTTTTGGTTTTACCGGTTTGGTTTGTATTGGTTTCAAATAATGTGTCGGATATTACCAGTTACCATATATATAATTCATTTAAAATTAAAATTTTAAATCCATATTAATATTGATTAGTAGTTAGAGCTGCAAACTTAGAATAAAAGGTAAGAAACTTAGGAATTGGATAATTGTGTTGGTTAGGAGTTGAATAATTTTATGAATTAATATTAAATTGTATCCTATCAATAATTATTATTGTTGGGCACAATTATAAGCTACATCGATTTTTGTTGGCATAATCATTTGCTTTGGGCATGATTATTATTTAAAGATGTATGAGCCGATAATATAGAGTTCAAAGAATAAGTTAATTTTGGTTAGTAATTACAATTTCTTTTTTGGGTTGTGATCAAGGCTCAAAGTTTCATGAATTAATTATTGAGTTGTAATTGATTAATGTACTATAAAATCTCTTACCGGTTATTCGGTTAAACCGATCACAAAATAATAAAACCGATAAAAGAACTCATTAACCGGCATAATTGGATAATTGCAACCGATATTAACCGATTAACCAATTAACCAGTAAATCAAATTAAATAACATTTCAATTTTGATCGTTATCGGTGTTCCAATTTTTTTGAACAACTCTACCCACAGCCACCCTGTCGCCCATCTCCTTTCTCTTCTCGCTCGCCACCATTCCCGCATCCACCCCGCCACCCTCCTCCTCCCTCTCCCTGCTCACAACCATTGTTGGAAACCTCTAGCCCCTCGCTGCTCCGCTCGCCACCACCCTACAACCACCCCCACTCGCTACCACCCCTCAATCACCCCGCCGCCCTGCTTCTCCCTCTCTCCACTTTCCACCACTATTGGAAACCCTAGCCGCTCACTGGGAGGTCATCTCCGTACCTCTCAAAGATGCTATTTTAAAGCTCTTTTGCTTACTAAATACAACTAAGTAGATAGTATGGCAAGTCGGGATCGTCCACCGAGACGGAAGATATTCTCAAGTGTTTGCTCATAAAATGGTAAATACTACGCTAGATACATAGACACACACACACACACACACATATATATAAAAGCACACAAAAAGAGGGGTTTTTGGTTTGGTTTTCCTAAGTTAACAATTTAAAGACAGTTAAACTAACAAAGCATACGATTACTCAAACGAGATTAAATAAGGATTACGGAGTCTTGGGGAAATTGACTTATACTTCCAAGCGTTCTATCTATCATTGACATATAACCTATTCAACACTTTTACTACTTGTTGTGAAGATAAATCTTCTATTCCTCTTTG
>JAULKM010095894.1:0-11085 GCA_032355605.1 Rubia tinctorum
AATTAAATAAGAATGCCTCCTATATTTATAGGATACTAAATTTCCTAATGGGAAAAGGAAAAGGAAACTAAATCTTTTAAGGGAAAAGGGAACTAAATCTCCTAAGAGAGATGGAAAGGAAATTAAATATTCTAAGGAAATGGAAAATGCCTTAATTAATGAAAGCAAACTAGTGACCAAACTATGGGAAACAAATATTATAATTAAATGAAGAAAATAAAATTTCATCACGCCCGTCCCTTTTATCCATAAATGCTAACCCTAATTCTACATCATTCTCTCGGGGTCAGAAAAATTCATCCTCGAATTTTAACTGTCGACTTCTGTCGCGACTCGGCCTCCATCTCCCCACTCGTATTGATGCCAGAGTTGTCCTCGTGAAATGACTTTCTTTGATATACGTTCCCGTATCCACCGCGTAATGTCTCCAAATTTTCTATTTCTTCCTCTGTTCTCTGTCATTTCTCAAGTTGTTTTCGCGTTTGGTCCCCGCACTTGTGCGTTGTTGTCGAACCCACTCTACAGATTCCTGAATAAATCGATGCCACGGTCACCACGAATTTCATGCCAGTGGACTCATTCGGTGTGGCCGCTTCGTTGGCCTTACTTGGCACCAAAACAACTTTGTCGTACGTGACTTCATTGTACTCCACCTTGTCATATACGAGCTCGTTATATAGGGCCTCGGCGAACACATTGTTGTCATACAAGGGCACATTGTACATGATCTCGTCATAGACGGCTTCACCGTACTCTTCATATACTATCTTGTTGGACTCCTCTTAGTTGTACACGGTGTTGTCAGTGAAAAATGCACCGTACTCTGTCTCATCGTACTCCGACTCACAGTAAACAGCCTCGCCTTGCTCCGCCTCGTCGTATGCTATCTTGTTGTACTTCTGGATAGCCACCTGGAACGCCAAATTCCCATGCCAGTTTTTCAGAGTCACGTCGCGCGATTGCATTGCGTAGACATGTCTAGAAAAAATTCTGGTGAAAAGGTTATTGTGACCATTTTCGGTGTCGAATTCGTCAAGAGGGGCCGGTCGTGCTTCAGGTAGCTGTAAAAAAAGTGCTTCAACGGATCGTGTTAGGGCCTACCCTTGTAGACATAATCCTGAAATTTCTTTCTGTCTATAAACGTATTCAAGATCAGTATCACGATCAGGGTCAACGACGTGCCATGGAGGGGATCAGAATGGCCCTGATAGCCCTACCCCGACCTTGCCAATGTCTTTTCAATCCATTCAAATATCCCCCTTCTTTGGGTCATTTCCTCTTATCTAGGTTAACCACAAGAACACCTAAAAATATAGAACACACTCTTCAATGACGAATGCAATATAATATTTAAAATGCAACATTTTTTTATGGACATTAAATCTACGTTAAGGTTTTGAACATAGGAGGTAACATTCAATAGGAAAATAATATTAGTTAATCACCATACCACCACTAACATGTCACCCTCTTGCATGATACACAAAATACATTTCTCATGAAGTTGATCGTCACCACAAGAAAATGATGAAAATTAAACAATTTAGTTCCTAACATATAATCTTATACCATATTTTGGTCCCCGAGACCAAACCGCTTCCTTTCAATACCCAACAAATTCAAAATGATTTGATTGGTCCCCAAACCCAATTCCGAGTGATTTTCAGGTAGACTAAAAAAAATTTTGTCCCTAACATATGATCTTATACCAACTCCTGGTTCCCGAAACCACCTGAACATCACCTTGGAATCTAGTTTGTGGACCAACCAAATCCTTCTGAATTTTTTGGGTACTAAAAGGAAGCAGTATTGGCCTCAGAGACTAAAAGATAGTATATGATCATATGTTATGGACCAAAAAATTTATTTAGTCCTTGAAAAAAATTACATCTTTAATGAAACCATAGAACCCTACATGTATATATAGTCTACAATCTAAAAGAAATTAAATAAAAAATATGACACATAGCAATAACAAACACTTATCAATAATCAATCACAATGGATGTAGCCACATTTACAATATGATCATGTCAAGTTAGAAAGATGGAACCTCGCCACTTTTTCTATTCATGGAATTCCCTCCCATGATGACCTCTTCCTTTTCCCTTAATCTCTCCATTTGGGTATATGTTGGTGGTGGATTTGGGTGTGTTTGGTTGTTGATTTTTTGGAGGGGAAAGAAAATGTTGATGAAGAATTTTTTGGTCTTTGAAGAGGGAGGACAATAGTTTTGGCAATAAATGTTTTTTCAAAGTGTTTTGGGGATTTTTTTTTACCAAGTAGGGCGCATAAAACTAGTCTCTCGCCAGTGTTGCGATGTCCCACGTGTCGCGTGACATGTTGGTTGTGAGTATTTTAGGCCTTCCTTTGGGTTAAAATTGGCCCAATAGGCTTGTCTCATATGAATGTACAATGTTGCGGCATTGTCAATCAAGCCTCGGTACATAAGATGCACCTCGCAATCTCGCTAATGTCTGTGGTTTATTGGCATGTGATGGGCCTATGGATGGACCAATTGACCCATTACCCATGAATGAATGGTGTCGCCCTTGGTTCAGCCTATAGTCACTAAGCAAGACACAACGTCGCATACTGGGGTCAACATCATTTTTTTCTCAATTTATTTCAAGGACAAAAAATATCAGTTTTAGTAGTTACAAGTGTTTCCATTTTAAAACAACTAATATTCAACCCCAATCCACGTGTCAGGGTCTGAACATCACATGTTTGACAGTTATGAATGTTGAACATCACATGTTTGATGGTTATGGATGTTGAACATCACATGTTTGACAGTTGTAGGGCAAATCTATTCATGTCTAGCAATTACACAGGATCTCTATAGAAGCTCACAAATAGTTAATCTCATTACGCAAGTTGAAAAGATGATTAAGGACTTGACAATAACCCGTTCAACGGCTAATATTGTTGAGGGCTAGTACGTTAGCCGATCTTTTCTAGGCCTAACGATATCACCACTTTCAATTACATAAGGTTTTTATTTTAGGCTTAAGAATAGTCATCCATATTACATGAGTGTGGATTTGACAATAGCCCATTCTACAGCTAAGATTGTTGAAGGCCAATACTGTAGCTGATCTTCTTCAGACGAAAAGATATAGGCTCTTTCATTTACATTAGGTTTTTAGTTAAAACACAAGAATAGTCATCTATATTACATGATTCAGGGTTTGAAAATAGCCCGTTATATGGCTAATATTGTTGAAGGCTAGTATGGTAGCCGATCTTGTTCTAGGCAAAAAGATATCATCTCTTTCAATTACAGAAGGTATTTAGTTTAAGCACGAATAATCACATATTAAGAGATTGAGGGTTTCACAATATCCCGTTGGTCGGTTTAGATTGTTGAGGGCAAAACATAGCTAATATCATACAAGTCCTAAACATTTACCAGCTTTTTTAATTAAGAAGGGTTTTACTTTAAACCCCACAAACAGTCAGCCGCATTACAAGGGTGAGGGTTTTACATTTACCCATTCAACGGTTAAGCTTGGTGAGGCCCAATCATAGTCGTAGTCATTCAAACCCAAAAGATTTCATTTCAAGCAATTACTTAGTATTTTCTTTTAAGAGAATGATTAGTAGTCAACCCCATTGCACGAGCTAGTGTTCAAAACATCTCTACTCATATAAGTAGGGTTATCCATTTAAGCCCAAACTAAGTTAACCTTTTTAGAATAGCAAGCGTTTGACCAATACCCATTCGATTGTGAAGAATTTTTAAGCCCGGACATGACGGAATATTAAATCTTTGGTTTTACCAATACTTTTATTGTTAAGAGAAGAAAACCCTAGAGAAGGTAACATTTTTTAAAATATTCTTTAAGAAATTTGTATGCTTTTATTGTCTTGAAGATGAATACGGTGTTTGATTAAGTTCAATGATTATATTTTAGGTTTAGGGTTGTTATATTAGGTTTTCAATTTGAAATTTTGGGATTCATAGCAATTTTTAGGGATTTTGGTGACCAAAATGTGGTGTGCTTGCTGTTATAATTGCTTTTCTTATAGTTGTGCTAGTTTAGTTTGATTATATTGGTGTTTTTGACCGGTAGTTTATGATTCACACACATATTCGGTCAGGTCAATAAGTCATGCAATGTCGCACATTAATAGTTTATAGATGTCCGTCTTCACACAGGGCACATCAGTCTGGACAACGTATCTGCGGGATGCTTGCGATTTCGCTGATATCACTTAAATTCCAGTTTTTTGGTCTTTTGGAATAAGCCTTGCATATTCCTTGCTCAATGGACGTTACTAGTGAAGCAGACAGCTAGGAGGGGCAGTGTCAAAAAGGGGGACCACGAACCAAAAAGGTGAGGACCACTGATCCCCCTCTGTCTCCAACCTTCGACAAATACCACTTCTTCACCGAGGAAAAGGAGAAGCAATTTGAAATCGTAAGGAACATGCACGTATCCACTTGGACATTTTCCTTCAAAGAGTTCTATGCAAATTTCACTCGGCTTACCAATACCAATTACCAGAAAAAATTGAAAAGGGTGAACATGATTTTGATGTCAGCCTTGATCAACGAGGCGATTGGGTGCAACGCCGGGGAGATAATCAGCCAGAGGTCGTTCCATTGTAACTGTAATACAAGGACTCGTGGCCTCCAAGGGCCAACGAGGATGATCCGGAAAGGGCCCTTAACCCCAACTGTATCAACGGGGTTGTCATGTACTACCACATTAATGAGAGAAAGGTAGTCGACCCCGGTTACACCATCATCCAAAAGATGCACACGGTGGCCCTCGCCCAAAAGAGTCACACCCTTCTGGGCTAATGGAGAAGTAACAGATTAAGATACGATCAACGGTTAAGATATAGATACAGCAACATAATTACGTCCCTAATAGAGAAGCAATAGATTAATATACGATCAACGGTTAAGATCCACCCGAGATACTATGATGGGAACTACTTTGGCCAGAAGCACTGGCATTGGGAGGTGGGACGTGGATTAATCATAACATCCCCAAGGGAAATCTTGATGTGTCTCAAACGCTCGTGGCCGAGGGTATTTCATTGGCAACAGCAAAAATGCATCCTGAACCCGCCACTCTTGTACCATGCTCGAGTAGGATATTTAATTTATTTATTTATTCCTGATCTTTAATATTTTAAATTCCTAACTTATAATTAAATTAACAATTTTCCCAAAAAGGACTGAAACGGAGCGCATTGGTCATCCTATTGAAGGACGTGGCCGAGACTAAGGTCTTGGCGAAGCGCACAGAACGTAATGTGCAGCAGATGATGGTTGAGTTGGCGGACTTGAAGGCAATGTTGACCGGTGTTATCCATGTACCTCATGTGGACCCTTAGATGGTTGAACAGGGGCCTGAGGTACATCCCACTAAGGGTGATGAGGATGGGCTAGGCATTGATGGTAAAGAAACAGACTTCAACAATGGTGAGACCGGGTCTTCAAGCGATGGGTCCGAATATGCAAAAACGGAAGACTATGGAAATAGTTTGTCCGAAGAATATTTCAACCCTCCCTTCTTTCCCGAATGAGTGCAATATCTTATATTCTTGATTGTATGTTAGGATTGTATTGGGATTCTATAAACTTTGTCCAAGTTGTTCCATTGTGATATTTTATGTTGGTATTTAGTTTTATGGATTTTAATGGTTTTAATGATTTCTTGTTCCATGGTTTTATTCAATTGAAAAATATTATTTTGACTGTTGTGAACTTGGAATGAGACCTTTAGATGGATCATTCCTTGTTCTGGCTTAATTGGTTTTAGCAGTGATGATTTTTAGGTAAGTTGCGCCTATGCGACGTTGCACCTTATTCGCACATTATGAGGTCGATTAGTCGGAGGGGTTACCGACTAGCAGACGCCATCCCATGAATTAATTGATTTAAGCTGATTTTTGGTACTGGTTTCGACCGAGGGGGTAGGTGTGACATCGTCGTGCCCAATTCGCTCTTACCAAATTATTCATCGACTGTTTGTGCGATGTTGAAAACTTTGTTTCATAAAAATTCCTTAAGTATTATTACCACGAGACGTACTCTGTGACGTCGCAGATGACACTTTGTATTAACCGATTTGTCAACTGATGTGTGTACGATATTGGTTAAAAAGTTTCACTAACCAATGATGGCATCATTTTTGGGATACAACAAATAGACAATTGAGTTACCAATTACATTAAACTATAAATAGTCACATAAACATTCAACAAGGTTAGTTAAAATGTTTTCTACACCCAATCTTTGTCTTTTTCTTAAGCTTCTTTGATTTGGGGTGCCTCTCAATCCACACGCCTTCTTCGTGGTCTCTCCTCAAAGCTAGCTCCACCCAAAATATTTCATCATGCCCAACATTACTGGTGCTTGGTGGAGTGTGTGGAAAAATTTCAGACAGAGAAGATGGATAAGCATCTCCCAGAAATTGACTTTTCCCGTGAATGACCACTAATTTTCTAGAATCACAAAGATCCCCAATATAAAATACTTTTACAGCCTATGAAGAAAGGATATAAAGATCGCCAATAGAACATGTCCTGCTCAAACAAACAACTCTAAAGCCTAGCTCGTCCACCCATACACTGGCATTGTTATCATCCCATTTGCATTTGGAAAGTGGGAGTTGAAATTTGTGTAGAGGAGTTCCCATATTTCTTCAATCACGTCATAGTAAGACATGTTCCCATACATGGGATTCTTAACCTTCGTGCTGCTCACATGTAAAGCTTCCAAAACTAGGCTAACGCCATTATTTTGTGTAGCGGTGTGTGTGTCCTATTCAAGGGTTGGAAAGTAAACCTAATCATGTTATAACCCGTGAAGGAAATCGCAGTTACAAAAGGTATGAAGGCTAACCAATTCAAGGTCTCACCATGACTTTCTCCGTCTAATGTTTAGCATAACCAATCAAAAAAAAGTGTGATTGTTTTCTGAAAGTACCTGCTTCTCCGACCAACTAGGGTGCCGCTCTTTGATGATAGCCATGTTCATATCCACATACGGGCAAACTATATCTAAATTTCGCAAAACATATAAGTGTGCTTTCATCAACTCACAACGATAGGGAATTAGCTGAAAAATGTGAATTAGTGTTCAAAGAAGTATAAATGAATTAAGTAGAGGGAGATGATTGAGTTGAAATATGTAGGTCTTCTCTAGCAAACTTCTAAGTAGGTCTAAGAGCCTTTGTCTTGAGCAGCTGTCATTCTTCAGGGTTAAACTACTGGATCAATGTTTTTCCTTGTGTAGCAAGTGGGATTGATGTAACCAACTCCATATCAGACTAACTTCTGTGTGTGGGAGTTTCTAATTTTGCAGCAGTTGTTGTGGTAACTTGGCTTCTATTCATATTCAACTATGCAACATTTGCTGTCAATTTAAAACCTATCCTTATTTTTATAGGTGATGTGTTGTAAGTTCGACATGGGCACAAAATATAATGACTAAGGGCCTTAAGAGTTCTTGGGTAGGTTTTTCCTCCATTATGGGCGCGCCAAAATTCTCCATTGGCTTGTGAGTTGCCTCTTTGGTTAGGTAGAAGGCTGGTGCGTTATGCACAACAATCTATATTGGAGAAAGGTGTGCTTACCATTCTGGGCTGTAATCTGGAGTCCACTTAAAAAAATCGAACTTCACTCTTTCCTATTCAAGATTTACATTTCATCTAACAGAAGTTAAAGTCTCCTTGTACTTCGAATCAAATTAGAATATGCCTATCATCAAGAAGACCAACCCCAGCATCACCCATAAATCTTCCAAAGCCAAATTTGTCGATGAGGGAGATCTTGGGAGGTGTTGATAGACGTTGGACGTCTGATTCCGTGAACAAGCACGCTTTCTCTCCATTGAAATTTATTTTTGGGATCAGGATGGAGGTTGGACATGGAATGAGATTTGAGATTGATGGGGCTGCTTTTGGTTTTAGCAGTGAACGTATGTTGGTGGCAGGCAACCTTGAGCAGGAGATAAGGTGGAAGTTCGAGTATTTGTTACGGTGGAGATAAGGTGGTGATGTGATAGTTGCAGTTCATTTCAGTCAATTGTTTTTAGAGAGAAGGGAGAGAAAATTATTTATATCGAGAGAGGATTTGAGGTTTGCATGTTAATATTCCATTCGGCATTTTTCGCATCATATTCTCGTTTGTTTGAACCGAGATTGTTATCTTTCAGTTTTGGTTGAACAGACATTGACAACCGACATCTTTCACCTTTACCTCAATTGTGAACTGAGATTAAAAGTACATTTTTTTACTACTGCTCTTTTTAACTTAAGGGCTAAAAAACTGAGGTAAAAAACTTGAAAAACTGAGATAAAAAATCCTGATTCGTGTAGCATAGAGAGAAAGTTTTGTGAAGTTTTTCTTGTGTTGCAAGTTATACTGGAAATAAAGCAATTTAATTAAATCTGTAAAATGAAATTGCCACAAGCATGAATCAAAAGAATAACTGTATTAATTGATCATGCATTTAAAATTTAATACGAATTAATCGAAAGTATAAAATCATGCGATTTAAATAAAGCAGTAACACGATTACATGCAATCACATAAAGGTGGAGTCGCGAACAACGTTCACTGCCCTTGAAATGAATTAGCCCCGTATGGGCATTGTTCCCCATGATAAAACCACCGAAGGCAACACTTTAAACACGTAAGAGTTACCTCGGATTCACGCTAGGCTTGCAAGCACTATCACCAGTCCGACAGAGGGACAATGCGAAATCAGGACAGAAAATATAAGAGGAACTCGAGAGACAGAGAAGGAGTACTCGAGCGGTGCAGTGTTTCTAAGGTCCTAGACGCCCAATTTATAGGTGAAAACCTAGCTCTAATCTTAGAAACGTGATTATCTGATTATCTTCTAATCAGAGATATCGTCATTATCTCTAATTATTCTGATTGGCTCAAAATTATCTTATCCACATCAGAATGATAGTTGTATTTGCACTAGTCAGTTCTGAATCCAAGTTCAATTCGGTTGGATTTGCACCCTCCCCCCCTGCGCGTAGAGGTTGGAGCATAAGCTTGCAAAGACACTTGAACCAGGAAGAAAGCTTCCCAACTTATATACTAGTCACAAGCTCTATCTTTTTCCTATGTGGGACACAAAGAGTTTCAAGGCATTTCCAAATGTGTATTTTCGCACATTCTCCTCTTCCAAGATTGAATATTTAGACATCAATATCTCATTCACTCCTGATCCGTTTTGAGTGTTCGAGTAACAGATTTTATAGTACTCGCAACGTAGAATCCAGAAATGTCATCCACCGAACCCAATTCATTTCCGGTACTACTCAAAACTAAGCCCAAAATTGACGAAGTCAACTTTTATTATACCATATTTTTCAACAGTTACAAGCCTTTGTTTTTGGTTTTATTGATGAAGGGGTATCAAGCTTTGATTATTGAGGTTTAGGCCGTGACCTTTTGGTGTGCTGCATGATAACTGGTTTAGGCATTGATCACAATTCTGTTGCTCTGTTTTTGCTCTCGCAAGAAAGAAGAAGCTATTGGAAAAATTGGGTTATGTTGTACTGGAAAGTGGTACACATTCTGAGGAAAAGATGATGTTGTAGCTGTTGCTTCTGCTGTTCTGCTAGTAATTTTTCGCCTGATTGTGTATTTGTTTCTAACATATCTGGCACGACCACCGTGCATCTGGTACGTCTGGCAAAGTCATCGTACGTCTAGTACATTCGTTTGTATGTTGATCTTGCTGTTAGAAGACTCAAGTCAAGGGAGACTGTTTTGAATCTTATTTTGTTTTTGATTTCCTGATCTGTATATTGGATTTTGAGTCAAGGGGAATTTGTTGGGTTGTCTCCGCAAATTCCAATAAATTGGTGGAGGAATTTCAAGAGGCTAATGGTGAGGAATTCAAGAGCAGTTAATGAGGAGTTATTCATGAGTCTGGTTAATGACCTATTCAAAAGTCTGTAATGGAGAGCAACTGAAGAGCTGCTCTTGAAGTCTATAAATATGGAGAATTAGCCTTTGTAATAGCTGTGAGTAGTTAGACATCTGTTCTGGTCTAAAGTTCACCATTTCTGAGTCTATATTCTATAAACCTTTCTAGTAATAAAACTTGTGTATGTTCGAGAATGTAGTCAATGTTCGAGAATGTAGTCAACAGGTGAACCACGTTAAATATGTGTTCATGTTTTTCTTGCTTTCTTTTCTTTATCTTGATTCTGCGCAAAGGGGATTGATTTTTCCAACAATGTTGTTGTAGCAGCTTTGCGAGTTTCTGACTTTTGACAAAACCTTCTGAGGGTAGGATTTGATATCGGTCGCGCTAGAAACTAGCTATAGAGAATTTGATTCTACTTATTGATCATACAAGCCTTGGGAGTTTGCATGTGTAGGCCTAAAATTATAGCCTCAGCTTCAGCCTCAGCTTCAGCCTCTAAGGCTGATTGCATTGAGAATTGATAGTAACTTGCACATAAGACAGTTCCTTGGTGATTTCTAATAAGGAATTTCGCTGCACCACTGTTTTTAGCTTTAAGAAAATCTTTGCAGTTTAATTTCAGCCTACCGTGGGGCATCCATTTTTTCCCTTCAAAATCATCATTCATAAATGATGGAAAACGTTAGCGGCAATTACAACGAGTTGAATGAACATCCAATCTAACTAACCTCTATCAATAATTAACATATTGCAAGGATATCTAAATTACACGTCAACTAAACTGATCGTCTGCACAGCTACAAATTAAAGATCCAATAAAAAAATGTAATATTGCCCTCGGGAATATTTAGCCGCGTATCAAATCTCATATATTCCACACGTTATTCCAAATCTAAGAATCTTTGTTACGCGGTTTGGGCAGTCAAAACCATAGAAAACTCATTACGTGCGAATGTATTTCCACCTAAGTTTCCATTCCACGAGTGATTCTTTAAGCATCCATATCTCATTCACCCTTTATCTGTTTTGAGAGTTTAAACAGTCAATTTTATAGTACTCACAGAGGAATGAAAAGAACAATTTTATCATCAAAAGAATAATTTTATTAATTGATCATGCATTACAGTTTCATGCTAGAAATCAATACGAATTAATTGAACGCA
>JAULKM010095915.1:0-11084 GCA_032355605.1 Rubia tinctorum
GAGAAACCTTGTAAGTGTACCCTGCGGGCTAGACGCTTATAAGTCGAGTTGAGTGTACCCTGTGGGCTAGACGCTGCAATTCGTGCATTTATTTGAGTGGTGCGAGATTCTCAAATAAATAAATATCCAATTTTCCGCAATTTAGAGTGTTCGCAAGGAGATTCATATCAGAGTTAACAATAAGCACACTTATGGTTGTGATTTAGTTTTTTATTTCAAATGTTCTTAAGATGCGGATGATAGTAGTAGTTCACTAGTTCTTTGCATATGATGTAATTGTAATATTGGGAATTGTTGCAAAAAATATAATTTAAAAATCAGAATTGTTATTAGTGCATCAAACCAACTAATTATTAGTGTTGATGATCTTAACTTGAGAATGATTATGGAGGACCCATTTAACAGATGTAAAAAAAAATTCACTCCCTGGTTAAACGGGAGAAACCGCCTGCAAGACTAAGCTAGAGCATTTTCATTAGTGATATTTTTTAATCAACTTACAAAATTTCTAAGATTGTGTTAGATTTTCTATAATTATTGCGAAGTACCTAAACACACACATATATATATACAACTTTCTTAGCAGTACTGCTTTGTTCGGAAAAATGATATTTACCTCTTTGTGTGATCAAAATGATAAATGAAAAAGAAAGAAAATACGATACCAAGATTTGATAACGCGAATAATTCAAAGCGGGAAAATCGTGGGACCATGTAGTCCAACTCTTCCACAATATGAGACTATAGTAGAGTTACAAATATCTCACCCCAAGTAGGATGGATTACAAGACTACTCACACTATGGTGGAACACTCACTAACTAGAGAGCATGAATACTTCTCTCTAACTCCTCACTTTAAGAGTGAATCTCTTACACTAGAAGGAATGGAAGTGGGTTTGGAGTAGATTAGATGGGACTGAATGATGAACTCTTTTCCATCACCTCTATTTATATGTGAACCAAGCAAATTCTAGAATTCTCTTCCATCTCTCCAACAATCAAAATAATGCTTAGAGTCTTCTAAGAGATAGTTTAGATTCTTCTCCTATCATCCTAGTAACATCTCCCCCTTTCATCAATAGAGAGTTCTACAATTAGGAAGGAAACTCAACATGCTTAACACAAGGGTTTGTAAATTACACACAGTTGACTAGACGTCGGTTCGTTAAATAAATTTTATTTCAAATATAAATAAATTATCCTCAAACGTCACAAGTCTTCATTGTAATGTGGAAAATATTACAATTTAAAATCTTTGAAAAAATGCGAAAAATATATTTGAAAAATTAGAGTTGATCATATTGATTTGTGGGATAAAACGAGCCAGTTTTTCTGGTTCAAATTAACCCAAAATTGGGTCAAGCGAGTCAAGATGTGTTGGGATAAAATTTCCATAATTTTTGGTCGGGTGGGGCCGGGTCACAAATGACCCAAATTATATTAAAATAAAGTAAAATTTTTACAATATATTCAAATTAAATGAATAATATTAAAATGTACTAATATTTAACTAATAAATAAAATTAAAATTTATTTTCACATAATTAAAATAAGAATTTTATGTTAATTTAAAATTCCGTTTATTGAAAGACGGTCTTTTCATAAAATATGGCAATACTAGACACTTAAGTGCAATTTTAAGACAAATGACTGAAAATCGCGGGTCCAAAGTAATTACAATCCAGGTCAAATTCAACTTATAAGATATTTTGGTAGCATGCACCTATTTAAGGTAAAACCTCAGTTTTTTCCCTTTTCTCCAAATCTTCCATCAACTCAAATTTCATTATTTTTATAATTTAATGTCTATGTTTCAACCTAAATTTATAGCGTTCTATATTGGACAATTTTAGAAAATATCTATAAACTACACATCAGAGAAGAATAATCACAACAAAAAAAGTCATGTAACCCATATTTTTTACTTTAATTATGTAATGTTTCTAATTAAAAATCAAATGTTTCATTTGCAAAAAACTGCAGAGTATAAACTCCTAACTTCCTATTATTTTAATTAAACTCCGTGTTTCCACATGCCTATGGAAAGACGGTATTTCCTAAGACCATGTGTTTATAACCTCGTCTTTCCATATGTCTCAGGAAAGACGGGGTTTAATTAGAATAATAGAAAGTTAGAAGTTTATACTCTACATTAACTGCAAGTGAAACATTCATGTTTAGATTATAAATATTACATATTTAGAGTAAAACACATAAATTATATGTTTAACTGTAAATATGTAATATTTCTAACCGAAACTCAAATAGGCGTGGGAGTTTACCCAAATAGCTTATAACCTGAATTTGATCCAAATTTTAATTGCTTTAACTCACGAATGTTTCATCTATTTATGGTAAAATTGCACTTGAGTTCTGGTATTTTCATAACTTATGAAAAGACTATCTTTCAAAAGACTGACTCTAAATACATATATATTATCATAATTTTTTTTATTTATCAATAATTAGTAAAATAAATATATTTATTTTACCAATTATAATATAATTTTAATAACTATGCTTACTTATTCTAAATCGTGAATGGCAGTGGTGTTCATCCAAATTTTCTTATTATTCAAGAAAGTTAAAAATTCTTATGGAAATTAACGTACAAAAAGTTGTATAAACTTTTTTTCATATAAATATATATTTCAATTCCAAATAGCTAACATCAGTCCGTACAAATCTAAGTTGCATGTGATATCGACACCAAATAACATCCCCTCGATCGCACTGATGTCGGCATGGATTTTGCAAGACCAATGTCAAGCACATTTCGCTAACCACTGCTCTATCAATGTTGGCTATACACATCCCGACACCGTTCTTACTTAAACCAATGTCAACCACATTTCGGTTTGTCTATTAGTTGAGCCGATATCGGTTGTTAACTATCGGCTGTGACAAGCTCCATTGACCAACGTCGGTTATCTTTCGGATCTGGTGTTGGTCATTACTTTATCTTGGTTGAAAACAATATATAATGGTGGGGTAATTGCTACTTTTTACCACAATTTTGAACAGAGACAAAAATATATACTTTTTGCGGCTACTCTTTTTACCTCTATTTTTCAAGGGTTAAGTAAGGTGAAAATCTCACAATAATCGAGTTAGAAGGTTTTTTCATGTAGTGTAAGATAATTTGTGTTTGAATAAGGAAACACAATAAATAATATATATAAATCGAAGCACAAGGCAATAAAATACTTTATAGATGTTACTTTTTGAGTTAAAATACTCCTGATAAGGTATAGCTGCAACAAAATTTGCAACTAATAGACATTAAAACTACTATATTTTAATTTTAAAATACAATATTTAGAGTGAAAGGTATCATTGTGAAAATGTTGCTTCAAATTTAGTGAAATTGTTGTTTCAAATCTTGTGAAAATGTTGTCTTATCCAAAAATAGTCCAAAGTTTAAGCTTATTTTTTAGGAAAGACGGATTTTCCAAAACTTATAAAACAACCACCATATTTTTAGTTTCAGGAGTGTATTTTAAATTTTAAATATAGTAAATTATTAGTTAAGACGTATTTTGAATGTGAAAATAAAAGAAGTGTTGTATAAAAGAGTACATTATTTAAATTAAAATTATAGTCTTTAAGTTAAAAAGTCCGATAATTATTGCATAACTTTTTAAAATTTGTTTTTAGGAAACATTTTAATAATAAAAATACCCAACATATAAAAAATGATAGTAGTATTTTGTTTTCTTCTACCTTAGAAAAAAAACACCATATCATGTTTTTAATAAACTAAGAATATATGTCATTTCTTGAAATAGTTGTATATGTCATTTCTTGAAATAGGTGGGGGGTGGGGGGTTGAGTCAAAGAGATCGTTCTTTCAAAAAAAACATTTCCTAAACTATGGATCACATACTAACCACTTAAAAATGAAAAATTATAATCCCAACTTCTGTGGGAAATGTCATTTAATTGGCTGGTTATGCATTGGATAGCCTCAGGTAATCCTGGGTTGACAAGGATAAATGAGTGAATAAAAAATTAGAAAATGTAAAATTGTTTCAGTACCATCTCTTTCATTTCTTTGGAAATTATGCAGTTTGTTGGGCCCTAATGGTGGAACTGACATTTTTTGGGCTTTTTGAATGGATTCAGATCCTATCATGTAAGAGATAGATGAGCTCGGATCTTTTGCATGATTTCACGTGAGACCTTTAATGTCCTTTGAATATGGACATATCCTGCAGGCCCTCAAAAATTTTCATCAACGACTTCTACAAGACGTTCTTTGTTTCCATAAAATTAGAGGCGTTCAAGAGGAATACAAAAGATGGAATATTGGATTTTTTGTATAACATGTACTTTCAGATTCCAGGATTTAACTAAGGGATGAAATTGTTTGTACGACCCTGGGTGTCACAGACTCTTATTTCTCAATGATATTCCAAGATGAAGATAATAGTGTTAATCCCGTTAAATCATACTATTGTTTATATATCTAACAATATGTTGTCAAAATTTGATAATTTTGACTATCAAATAATAAGTGCACAGTTTAGATTGGAACAGAGAGTATTATAAAACATTTTCACCGTAGTTAGACACACGAAAATAAAAGAATAAATAAACCACCTTATGGATTTCCGAGCTGAATGTCCTAGTTGACCAAGATGGTTCACTTAAAATTTTGGGATATCGGTAGTAAATGCAAAAGTTGATTAGAGTCGGCGGATAGGCAAAACAGATCCAATTAAACCCTATTTTGATTATGTCAAGTGAATCTAATCAAATGCAAGCAAAGCATCATTTTACCGCAACTAATGGAAATTTTTATTTAAAAAAAGTCTTTTTCCAAACGGCCGTTGCAACTCCTGAAAACCTCATCTTTTATCCAATTTTCTTCTCTCAATCTTCTCATTATGTAGGGATGAAATTTGCTTTTACCTAAATTTATCGATTATTTCAACTATGTTCCATCATCATTTATCTAAATAAGTATGTAAGAAACTAAAGAAAGAATACACACACTTGGTTACGCAATTCGATAAAATTCACACACATCTGTGTCGTCTGACCAATTTCAGAATAAATCTACTAATAAATTTTTTTTAGTACAATGCACACCATACAACTAAACTTATCTTTTCTGATTACAACGTGTGGATTTTGCAAGCCTCCTTGCTACCGATCCGCCTTGATCAGACACCCTCTGACCTCGAAACTCGTCGACGTTGGATCTCCTCCTCCCGAGGAATTAAGGTATACGATTCTGAACTTTGATCAAAAGGTTCTGATCATGTTGGAACACAAACTCAAAGCTCACGGCTACTTCTAAATATCGAAAACCTATATGCGAATTTTCTCCAATTAAATCTGTTATTAACTCAACCAAAAAGTCCACTTATTTAAACTTGTCGCACGCATCGAAGTTCAGTGCGTATGAAATTCATTCTCCACAAAATATTCTGATAACAATCAAATCACTGGAGATAGAAATTTACGAATCTAATCTCTTTAAGTAAGGATTAGAATATATCATCTATATCTCATTCCGTAACTGGATAATCATCAAATCAATTACAATTCCATAAATCTAATCCAATCATATAAATATAGGAATTGGTATATTCTGAATTCAAATATGAACGAAACTACATCATCTCGGATTACAAGTCAACCCTCCATTTATCGCAAATCTCCCTTCTTTGATGTTACAACATAACAATTCCATATTTGCATATTTTCCACAAATCGCAAATTAAATAAATCTGGAATTGCATTTTCCACAAATCGCATATTTTTCACAAATCATTCTATTTGCATAAATATGGCATTTTGTGAACCCATCAACTTTTTGAACTTTCAAATCAGTAACTATGCAAATAGAATGATCACAATAAAATCAATATGGATGTTGGAACATTAGCTCAAAGTTTTAACTCCCCCTAAATTCCTCGGCTCAAAAATTAGAACCACCTCAACATCCATGTTGGAATATCAAACAGATAAGCACCACAACTATCATACCAATAAACCATGTTGGAAAACTAGTCCAACAAACCCAACTAAATATCATAAATTTTAGGGTAAAAAATATCAAACAAGAAATCCACAGTCACTAGAAATCCAAAAATCCAAAATTACTTCCCCTTGAGGCCATAATTTATGCCAAAGTCAGAAATAAACAAGTTCCAGAATAATAAACATATGAAAAATAAGACATCAAATTTAATTTTCATCATCCATCTGAGTCAACTCTGCCTCCAGTGCTGTAATCTGCACTCTCAGTGTGGCAATCTCACCATTAATTGCAAGCTTTTTTAGCTTTCTTTAGTCTCTTTGTTACTGCAGTAGATGATCCTGCCTCTGATGGTGTCCATGAAAGATCATTAATCTTTCTGTTAGAGAAAGTCCACCCTCCAGTTATCTCACATGGTATTTTATCATTGCTCACCTCCAAATCATCAGCATAAACAGTTTCAAAACCAGGGGTTGGTAGACCAAGAATCTGGTTGATTCTTTCACCACAGAATCTGATAACCTTACCTCGAACAAAAATCATGTCGTACCATTCTGACTCAGTATCCAAATTTCCTGCCATGACATTAATATAGAACTCATTCATCAAATTCAAATTGTATTCCTTGTAAAAAGTGGTAGCTGCAGTGAAACCCAAATAATCTAGGAGGGTTGTGAAGCCACTATGCTGATAAGATTCAAGATCAATCGGCCTCTCTACAATGATTCTTCTCTTAGTCATAAACTTCCAACTTCCTTCACAGTCTTCATCAAAGAATTTTGAGTTCATGGCATCCTTGGCCGAAGAAGCTAGTTTAGAACTACGAACACTTCTAGAATTGATTTTCTTCCTTTTCTTCTCAGTCTTAGCGGAATCTGATGTACCCTCATCAAATTTCCACTTAGATCTTCTAAGAAGAGTCTGGACAAACTCATCCAATACTTCACCACTTGTATATGACAGGTCTACAAATGGGGTTTCTTGTGTGGGAACATTAGTTCCAGCTTCAGCTTCCTCCATATGTTCCTATGTTAGAGCATCCTCAACTACTTCAGTTTCAACTTCTTCCCTTCTTTCATCATTTTCCACATTTTGGTACCCTGATGTTGAAACATCACTGGTGTATCCATTTTATACGGTTATTTTGGGGACTTTTTGTATTCCCTTTTGTATACTTTTGTACTCTAGATGTGGCATTTTGCCTTGAAATTCTCTACGATGAGTTAAGAGCCACTTTACACTTTTATTACTCTTCTAGAGGATTTTGTGTGACAAGGAAAATATATGAAGACTTTGACGACTGCGAAGACTGTCTTTGAATATTTGAAGACCATAAAGACTGCATTTTGAAGACTAAGAAGACCGGGAAGACTCGGAGAAGAGAAGAGGAGACAACTACAATTAGACCAAGAAAGACGACAACATTTGAGGGCAGAGTACTCTGACAATCATGAGTCACGAAGAATGTGTCGCGAGTCGCAACAGCCGACTGCCTAGATTTACTTTTTGGACTTTTTGTACTATAAATACTCCATTTTCTTCCCTTTTTCCGGCCCGTTTTTACACTAGAAAACTCTAGTTTTCTTATTCTTCTTTTCTTAGTTTGTAGATTAGTTATGGGTTTATTTATTTAGCTTAGTAATCTCCTTGGAAGCAATGGATTAAGGCTTCCTTATCTATGTCTTAGGAATCCTTATCTATCAATTTGATGCTTTCTCTATTGTATATTTAGTGTGCTTGAATTTGATTGTTGCATGATTAATGGCACTAGAAGTTTGAGTATATGAATTGCTTGTATGATTATATGCTAGGGTTCAAAGAAAGTAGCTAATTCTCCTTTGCTTTGATATGAAATCCAAGAGCATGAATTAGAGCTTCTAATGTTGTTAGTGATTTGATAATTGCTAGATGAATGTGATAATGTCAAATTATTTATCATGTTTGTTTTGTGTAGAAAATATGAGAGGTTTATGAACGTTCTTGGCTAATCTTGTGTAAATGCATGAATTGGTTCAATTTTTAGACACGCTGTAGTGTTTATAAATCTTACCAAGCTTGTTGATTCTTCGTGCTTAATGCCATTAATGGGATACCTTTTGGCGTTGAACGACTACAGGGGTCATTAGTGAGGTTCAGCAAGAGATGTCGAATTCACTCTTGTAAACTACTATGAAAGAAGGGTGGAAGATTTATCTTCACAACAAGTAGTTAACGTAGTGATTAGGTCATGGATTCAATGATAGATACGAGGTTCGGAAGCTGAAATCTATTGCCCCTAGGCTTTGTCTTTTGTAGTTTTTACCCTCTTTAGTAGGTTGTTGCATGATTAGCATAGTTACTTAACCTTGCTAGTTGTGTTTTGTTTACCTTCATAATTTAGGAAACCAACCAACCCAAAACCCCCCTTTTAATTGCTTTTATATATCTATATGTATATACATCTGGGCTTATATTCACCCTTGTATGTGTAAACGCTTAGGAAGATCCCTCTTCTCTGTGGGAACCCCAACTTTCCACACTATTTACTTAGTTGTATTTAGTAAGAATTTTGGGCTTATAAATTAGTATCTCTGAGAGGTACGGCAACGACCTCCCAATCACCAGGGCTCGATTTTGCAGCATCAGCTTCATCTCTCCCGACATCCATCTCGGTTTAGCCAATGTTGGAACTAACTAAGATCTACCACCCAGGTCATAATCCTCATTTTGCATATCAGTTGCACCAACTTCATCTGTCTCATTAATCTCCATATCAACGACATCTTCTTCTATCCCTTCATCATCATCCAAAATCTCTATAATAGGTGGGGGTATATTCCTAAGCCTCTCCGAATTCTCAGTCACATCAGGGTCAAAAATTTGAACTGCCTTGTACGCATTGAAACTTAAAACACTAAATCTCTTAGGTCATTCATTCATTCTCCTCAACCTAAGTCTCCTCAGCCCAGATGCTTTAGTATGCACACACGTACCTTTTTGGCCTTCATAGTCTATGCATGCTAACTCAATCAACCTGGGATTACATTACTCCATGTACCGAATATTCCCAATGATCTCTTTAACCAGGTGGCTAAGATCGTATCCATTAATTTTTCCAGACAAAGACTTATAACTTTTTAAGTCTAGCCTCTTATTATGCTTCAAATAGTACTGAATGCAATCATCAATAGATTTAAAATTTTAACCATTGAATGTAAAAGACTTATCTTGGAATAACTCAACAAGGGGTGGTGAGGAAGAACATCTTGGCCGGACTGAGGAAACCACCTCTACTCCTGGTTCCGGGCTGCCTTCGAAAATTTCTAACATAGAGTTTTCTGTTAGATTTAGCTTCTTCTCTGGTTCAGCGAATACCTTCTTGAAGTTCTTGTTATTCTCTATGGTGAGATTTTTGTGATGAGTTACTGCAAACAATTTTCTGAGAATCCTGGATGCTTTCTACCTCTTCGCCGTAGGGTTTTACTAGAAATTCAAGCATAATTCTACAAAATCAAGAGAATGGAAAGAGAATAGGGAGAGAGGTTGCAGGAAAGAGAAGTAGGTAAAGGAAGATGGAAAGTCAAAATTTGAAATTTTTTACTTTCCCTTATCAAAAACCACAATTTACCTTTTTCTCTTTCCAAGGTAATAACTGTCTCTTTCAACTTTAACCTATCAAATCCATCACATCTCTTTAACTCTCCAAGCTTCCATATTCCAACATGCAAGCACCACTTCATATTTTTGTTTTCTTCTTCTTCTTCTTCTTCTTCTTTTTGTGTCTTTATGAATTTACTATACACAAACAAACCAAAAATTCTAAAACTAAATTAAAAGCTTTAAAAAAATACCTCAAATTTGACACACCTAAGTATAGTCCGAGGAGCTCAAAAGTGGCTGAATCCAAAGGTTTAGTAAAGATATCTTCAAATTTATCTTTTTTGGAACATAAGAACCCACAACTTCTTTATTTTCAAGAAGATCTCGAATAAAGTGGTGCCTTATATCAATGTGTTTTGTTCGAGAGTGCTGCACCCGATTCTTTGATATGTAAACAGCACTTTTTTGTCATATAAAATCTCAGAGGCCCTTGATGAATTTCATAATATTTCAGTATTTGTTTCATCCATAATAATTTGCACAACAACTTCCAAATTAAGCGTAAACGCTTAATAAAGTCATGAAGATGAAGACAAATTAAGCGTCTAAACTATGAAGTTTAGTTTGATATGATTTTAATTACCTTCTAAAACTGTTATAAGTCATTCTAGTTTCTGCAGGGCTTACCAAATCTCGGTTTCTTTGTCTCTAAGGTAGCCGAACCTATACCCTACAAATAGGGGATGACTACCACAAATTTACACACAATTTTATTAATAAAACTAATTATATTTTGATTTTAACTTGTTGCTTATTCAAGCATTTTAAACCGTTAAGTTTTGATATTTCAATTTAGTGCTTAGAACTAGAATTTCTATGTGCGCGTGCAAGTGGTTTTTCGTTCATGGAGTAGGCCTCGTGTCACTGAAAATCAAGTTGTTTTCATCATTGAATTCGGGTGTGTCTTCTTTTTTTAAAGAAGGAGCTTCGATCCACCAATTGACGAGTGCTTCTTAAACATTTCGCAAACATGATATTCGTAAGGAGATTCATATCAAAATGTGTTCTTCAAAAAGGGTGATATGTCATTACTTGTGTTCTTTTAATCCTGGATTGTTGGTTCCTGTACATCTAACTGTACTGGAATGTTGGTGACGTTAATGTGATGTGCTTGTGTTAAAGTGTTGGCTTGCTGGTGCAAAATAATTATTGTGGACAGTTGATGCCATTGTCGTGAGCTTGTATGAATGTTTGCACATCGATGCTATGTTTTTGTGATTATTGTGTTCTGGATTGTTGGTACCATATAGTTTTTGTGTTTTGTCGATCCCGTATTTATGTGCTTTTATGAATGATGGACTATGGATGTTATATTTGTTGGGTATTCCTCCCTAATTCTATAATGTTCCTTTGGTAAAGTGGAACAAGATTCTAGTACGATGGGGGATGTATCTAGACCATGAAGAATTTTCTAGAGATACCTCCTAGAAACCTCCAAGCATTAATTATGGTAGT
>JAULKM010095926.1:0-11084 GCA_032355605.1 Rubia tinctorum
ATGATTAGCATAGTTACTTGACTTTGCTAGTTTTGTTGTTTTTACTTTCATAACTTAGGAAACCAACCAACCAAAACTCCATTTTTACTTGCTTTTATATCTATGTATATATATATATCTAGGCCTATGCTCGCCCTTGTATGCATGAACCCTTAATAATATCCCTCTTCTCTGTGGACGACCTCGACTTGCCAAACTATCTACTTCGTTGTATTTAGGAAGCATTTTGGGCTTATAAATTGTATCTTTGAGAGGTACGGAGACGACCTCCCTCCGTACCTCTCAAATATACTATTTTAAACCATTTTTTCTTACTAACTACAACTAAGTAGATAGTGGAAAGTCGGGGTCATCCACTGAGACAGGGGATATTCTCAAGTGTTTGCTCATACGATGCAAAATATTACGCTAGATAAATAGATATACATACATATATAAGCATATAAATAGGGAGGGTTTTTGGTTTGATTTTTTTCTAAGTTATGAATCTAAAGGCAAGTTAAAATAATAAAGCATACAATCAATAAAATGGGATTAAGTACGAATTAAGGAGTCTTGGGGGCAATTGACATATACTTTCAAGCCTTGTATCTATCATCGAACATATAACCTATTTAACACCTTTACTACTTGTTGTGAAGATAAATCTCCCATTTTTCTTTGATAGTACTTTACAAGAGTGAATTTGACATCTCTATCTAAACCTCACTAATAACCCATTTAGTCGTTCAACGCCTAAAGGTATTCTATTAATGGCATTAAGTTAAAAGCATCCACAAGACTGGTAACATTTATAAACACTACACTGTGTCTAAGCATAGAACCAATTCATGCATTTACACAAGATTAGTCAAGAATGTTCAACGCTCATTAACTTCTCTCATTTGCTACACAAATAAACATGACAAAGAATTCGACATCATCAGATTTACCTAGCACTCATCAAATCATCATCAACACTAGAAGAACTAATTCATGCTTTTGGATTTCATATCAAAGAAGGGAGAATTAGCTACTTTCTCCAAATCCTAACACACAATCATACAAGCAATCCATATAATCAAACTTCCAATATTATAAATGATTTAACAACCCATTTCAAGACAATAAATGCACAATAGCAAAGCATTAAATAATTTATAAATGGATCTCAAGACATAGGTTTGGAAGCCTAATAAATTGCTCCCAAGGTGATGTTTAGCTACTACAGTTCATACCAATTAACAAAAGAAAACAAAACATGAATTCAAGAAGATACTAAGGTAGAAAATGGAAGAAACCTAGGGTTTTTCGCAGCTGAAATTAGGAGAGAAAAGTTGCAGAAGAAAGAGAAAAGTGATGAGTATTTATAGTACAAAAATCCCAAAAATTAAGTTTGGGCAGATGGCTGTTGCGACTCGCGATACAAGCGTCACAACTCGCGACGGCCTGAGTACTCTGCCCTCAAGTGACTTCTTCTCTCAGGTCCTCATGTAGTTGTCTCCTCTTACCTTCCTTTGGGTCTTCAAAAGTCTTCATGGTCTTCAAAATGGAGTCTTCAAGGTCTTGAAATCTTCAACAATTACCTCGTCTCACGGAATTCTTATTACTAGTGACAAAAGTGATAAAGTCGATCTTAACTCTAGTAATAGAATTTCAAGGTAAAATAGATTGTCCAAAGCACAAAAGCCTACCAAAATGAGTATAAAAGATCCCCAAAATAATGGTATAATATGGACACATCAAACCTCCCCACACTTAAACCTTACTCGTCCTCGAGTAAGAAAAGGTTCAAGGATACGAAGAAGTTCAAATGTCCCCATCCTAATTCTAATAACCCCCCAGATCAAAATCTCACAAAACTCTCAACTTTATAATTCCCCAAAAATATACATAAAATAAAACCTTTTTTCTGAATCTACCCATATATACTATCAATTCCCTATTTCATAGAAGCATTTTCTAATCACGAATTGATATTCACCAAAAGTCCATGGTATCAAGTGAAGCTAAAAACCAAATATCAAATGTTACAACATAAGCTTCACTTCATACCAACAACACATATACCCAAAAATGAAGCACACCAAGAATCAAGAATTTCATACCTTGTTTCATTTTCCCCGATAACTTACCCAATCCCAAGAAACTGCATGATGTTAGGATACCCGATAAACCAATTTGAAACCGCAACCTTATGACTCCAACGCCGGCAAATGAGTAGATAGTAGCAAAATTTCATTTTCCTTTTCTCTCTTTTTCTCATTTTGCCTAGGAGCCCTTTCGGGTTTTCATCCTAGCCACATATCATGTTTCTTAGGCTCACATATCACCCACATTTAGCCTCTCATTTTTTCCTAGGCCGCCCTTTCGGGGTTTTGACCTATCCGAGCCCCCAATATTGCCTAAATTGCCCTCTCGGGTTTTCAACATAACGGGTTTATTTTTATTCTTTCTTTTTTTTCTTCAAAATTTCCAAAAGCAATGGATTTAGCCAAAATCTAAACTGTCAAACATTCCAAAAGAAACAAATCATCCGAAAAACAATTAAAAAACAAGCGTCTCAAAAGCACCAAAGTACTCACTCCCCACATTGGAATCCTACATTATCCTCAATGTAGACATAACATGGCAAAAATACAATACAAAGCAAAGTAGGGGGTATGTAATAGAGAAGTGCTCACAATCCTTGCTGTGAGAAGGAACCACCATCTCCGTACTACTGCTAGTACTCGGTTATCTATGCCTCATTCCTCAGGCTTCACTCCCTGCGCCTCGCTGCTTGGGGATCCGGTCCCATGGGGCCACGAGCATGTGCTCGCATATCCCACATTGTGGATGTGAGCTGGTCGATCTCCTCATCAATGTCCAAGATGTTCCGCGACATGTACAAGCTGTGGTCGTACATTATGCTGTGGAGTAGGGAAATCGAGTCCGCCAGAGGCTGCTGAGGGTGGCTCGGACTGCTCTGCATCAGGTCTATCTGCATCCAGTTCGACTGAGGTCGTTGCGGAGAAGGTTGTGGTAGATCCATGGCAAAGGGTATGACACCCTTATCAGAGTGAATGGGGGAGGTTTTTAAGCTCCTTCTCGAATCCTCGCCTGCATTCCCGATCTGGCTCAATCACCAAATCAGTCACGGGTGTGTCCCATTCCAGCTTCGTACGCTGGGACTGTGACAGCTTCATGAAAGGGACACTCCCAGCCCCGTACAACCACTGGAACGACCGCAGATCAGAGGTGGTCTTGATCAAATAATAGTTAACCATCCAGGTCAACGTGATGTGGTAGGATAATCCTCAACCAAGCCGCGGAAAACTTTCAGGTAATTCAACGCCCAAGTGCTCTACCAAAAGTGTAATCATGCCCCCTGCAGAAATCTCACCCTTATCATTCTTCGTCGCCTCCAGAATCCTATTAACCCACAATTCTGCCCAATGTCTGAATCCCGTTCCCTCACTGGTCAACTCCCATAGAAACTATATCTCATTGTTAAGGATGTTTGTCGCCTCAGCGAGACAAAAGAGAGTTGAAAATAGCAGGCGGTGTACATACCAGAGCGACGGATGGATGATTGTGTTGTTCTTGTCCCTAACATTTCTGGGCTTCTTGGCGATAACGTACCATAAAAGGAAACTCTCCTCTATCGTGGGTGCATGCCTCTCTGGATCAAGCCTAGCCCGGATCTATGTGGTGTTCCACCCGAAAGTTTCCTCGATGTCCGAGAGGGTCATCTCGTAGGAGCAATCATTCAAGTGGAAGCGAATGAACCTTTCGCATGGCATCCCATCCACCTCAGTGTATGTCTTTACTGTGGAAAGGAACTCCGGGGTATACCTTGGATATGTGGGTGCTTCTCGAGATAAGAAACCTCCCAAACCCCCTTTCTCAAGGAGGCATAGGACCGACTCCCTAAGCTGTAGTGCCTCTAAAGATGCTTCGTCCGCGAAGCAAGTCTCCTGAATCTTCTGGGTGAACAAGGTATCTCACCTCTGAGCATACGCGCCGGTGATCCGACGGATTCCCATGAAACGGTCAGGGACCGGTGGTGATGCAGGCTCAACTGGTGGAGGAGGAGGTGGAGGTGGGGCAGATGGACCATCTCTCGCTCTCTTCTTTGGGGCCATGTCTAATCAATACAGGAAAAACATCAAGCGCACAGGGAAATAAGAGATGCGATAAACATTCGGATGCTATCTCAAAAGAAAATATTTACATCAACTAATATGCAATCATAGCACAAAACAAAATTCATGTAAGTCCGTGTGCATATATTGCACTCCAATTGTACTACTAATCATATTATGCCAATATATATATATATAAACTATGTATTTTAAGCCGAACTAAACCAAAGGCAAATATCTGGCCAAACTAAACTAACCTAATCAGAGAAAAACTAACCTAATCAAAACCAAACTACAGCAAAACCTAAGTCCAATTCACAGCTTGAATGACAGCCAAAATTACAGGCATAATCAAAATAACAGCCCAATTTATATCCTATAGGCCAAGTAAAAAATCGCCGGTAAAATCACAACATAATACATCACAATTTATAGTCAAAAGCAGGATAACTAATATCAACCACAGTCAAAATGACAGTCCAAAAATAACAGTCCACAATCATAAGGACAACCCCAAATCCTAACCAAAATCACAGTAAAAAATACTATAACTCACATCTTACATCATCCATATCAGCCCAACGAACATATTTACAAACATCAATTCACATAAATCATATTCACATTAACCACCGAAACTAACATTCTCAAAAAATTTCTAAGTTATCACAAATCATGAATTCAAAGTGATAAAGCAATTAAAGAGTATAGAGTTGAAGAATGTTACCGAATTGAAGATAAAGATGAGGAATTGAACGAACCCACAACAAAATTTGCCCTAATTCTCAAAATTTCCCAAAATCTAGGGTTTGGGTTCTTTGGTTGATTTTTGGGGATTTAGGATGATTTGGGATTGAACGGGTGGATTACGGACTGAAAGGGCGTAATCGTCCGGTTTAAACACCGTTTTTTGGCAGATTATAGGGAAAATGGGCGGCGGGGAGGTAAAGAAAGGAGAAAGGAGAAAGGCGAGCGCGATAGGGGTGTCACGAGTCGCGACACTGGGATGAAAAGAATATTAATAGTTGCCCTGCATCGTGCTTGCGACGGTTGTTGTCGCAACTCACGACAGCTCTGTCGCGATCGCGTATGTTTGCTCCTGGGAGTTACAAAATCCCTGATTTCTGTCGCGATCGCGAGGGGCTTGTCGTGACTCGCAACGGTCTGTCGTGACTCGCGATGCCTCCATCGCAACTCGCGAATGTTCAGACCTGGAAGTTGCAAACTTAAAAATTCTTACCTGATTTCCATTGCGCTCGCGACAGGTCTGTCGCGACTTGCCAATCCTCCATCGCGATCGCGAATGTTTGGACCTGGAAGTTGCAAAATTTCCCTGTTCTTCACTACTCGTGACGTGTCATTCGCGACTCGCAATGGAACTGTAGCGACTCGCGACGTATCCTTCGCGCTCGCGACAAACAGGGTTTTCACCCTTCAAACATATTCAAAACTTACTAACTTCCAAGCCTTTCTCCACTTCTCATTCCCTGCAAAATCATATCAAAACACCACTGTGACAAGAACAAAGCAAAATCATGAAGAAAATAATGATAGAAATTGAGATTGAACTAAAATTAACGAAAAATCGTGAATGACTCTCTGGATAATCAAAACCAAGTTTATTTAATGTCGTCGGCATGACTTACCTCCCTTCTTGGAGCTTACTCACAAACCAGATCAAGAAGATCAATATCTTCCCTTTTTTCTGGTACAAAGCTCTCGTGGTAAAGTTTCAAACGTTGCCCATTCACCTTGAAGGAATTGGACTTAGCTCGATTTAAAATCTCCACTGCACCATGCGGAAAAACTTTCACCACTTCAAAAGGTCCAATCCATCACGACCTCAATTTACTAGGAAAAAGGTGATATTGAAATAGAAGACCTTTTGACCTATGTCAAACTCCTTCCTATTGATCAGTTTGTCATGCAAAGCCTTCGTTTTTTCATTGTAAATCTCAGCTTTTTCATAGGACTCTCTTCTTATCTCCTCCAGTTCCTGCAATTGCAGCTTCCTATGTAAACCGCCTTCATCTACGTCAAGGTTTAACTTCTTGACCACCCAATAAGCTTTATGATCTATTTCTACCGGTAAATGGCATGGATTCCCAAAAATCAACTAGTATGGTGACATGCCAATGCCCACAAGGCATCATTCAGCCTAGAACTCCAATTTTTCCGGTTAGGGTTAACCATTTTTGAAGAATGGACTTGATTTCCCATTTGGAACTTCGGCTTGGCCATTGGTTTTTGGGTGATAGGCGGTGGAGATCTTGTGTGTGATACCATACTTCTTCAACAGGGCCTCGATTGTTCGATTATAAAAATAGGTGTCACGGTCACTAATCAAGGCTCGAGGGACCCCAAACATAGAGAAGATGTTATCCTTTAAGAAATCTGCAACCACTTTCGAATCATCAGTCCTAGTGGATTTTGCTTCAACCCACTTCGAAACATAGTCAACAGCAAGAAGAATATATGTAAAGCCACAAGAGTTAGGGAAAGGTCCCATAAAATCAATACCCCATACATAAAAAATTTCATAATATAGTATGGGTTTCTGAGGCATCTCATTTCTAGATGAAATATTCTCTATTTTCTGACAGTTATCACAAGCTTTATAGAAAGTGTATGCATGTTTATTCAAAGTAGGCCAATAAAATCTGCTTTCTAGAACTTTCCTAGCGGTTCTCTTTGCTCCAAAATGACGACCACATGCATATGAATGAAAAAAAACAAGAAGTGAGGGTATTTCAAAATCAGGAATGCATCTCCTAACTACTTGGTCAGTACAATGTTTCCACAAAAAAGGATCATCCCATACGTAGTACTTAGCATCACTCTTCAGTTTGTCGTTTTGAGCTGTAGTAAAATGAGGAGGGAATTTACCGGAAACAAGAAGATTTACAATGTTGGCATACCACGGCAAGAGGCTCCCAATTGCAAAAACTTGTTCATCGGGAAAATCTTCTCGTATATGATCCATATTCGGTGACCTTACCTCAGCTTTTTGTATGGAACCAACCGGCTTAAATGATATGCCACCGAGTTTTCCGTGCCCTTCTTGTCTCGAACCTCTAGTCAAACTCTCCCAAAAGCAAAATCCATCGAATCAACCTTGGATTGGCCTCCTTCTTCGTCATTAAATGACGAAGAGCTGCATGGTCAGTGTACACAATAACATTCGTACCAAGCAAATAAGATCAAAAAATTTCTAAAGAGAATACCACATCAAGCAGTTCTTTTTCAGTGGTGGAATAATTCCTTTGGGCCTCATTGAGAGTCATTGATGCATAGTAAATGGCGTGAGGCAACCTCCCCACCCGTTGACCAAGAACCGTTCCGACGGCGTAATCACTTGCATCACACATGATCTCGAAAGGCAAGGACCAATTCGGAGGTTGGATAATAGGGGCCGAGACTAACTTCTCCTTCAATGAATTGAAGGCTTCCTTGAAATCCTTGTCCACCACAAATTCCACCTCCTTTTGCAACAATTTTAACAAAGGGGATGAAATATTTGAGAAGTCTTTGATGAACCTGCGGTAGAACCCTGCATGTTAAAAAAAAAAAAGCACTTCGTGCACATTAGTTGGATAAGACAAGGTTTGAATGGTGTCTATCTTTGCCTTGTCTACCTCAATACCTTTAGAGGAGACAATGTGGCCTAAGACAATTCCTTGTTCTACCATAAAGTGACATTTCTCAGAATTCAACACAAGATTAGTATCAATGCAACGTTTAAGGACTTGTGACAAATTTTCTAACAATTATCAAAGGACTTTCCATGGACGGTAAAATCATCTATGAAGACTTCAACAAAATTTTCAACAAATTTTGAGAAAATACTTACCATGCACCTTTGGAAAGTGGCAGGAGCATTGCATAGCCCAAAAGGCATGCGCCGGTAAGAAAATGTACCAAAGGAGCACGTGAAGGTTGTTTTCTCTTGGTTCTCCGGGACAATGGCCAATTGAAAATACCCCGAGTATCTATCCAAAAAACAGTAATATGGGTGACTTGCAAGCCTCTCGAGCATTTGGTCAATGAACGGTAAAGGGAAGTGATCCTTCCGGGTTACCTTATTCAACCTCCGGTAATCAATGCAAACGCGTCACCCATTTTGGACGCGAGTGGGCACCATTTTCCCCTTATTATTTTCAACAACCGTCACCCCACTCTTTTTTGGCACCACTTGTGTTGGACTTACCCATTTTCTATCTGAGATTGAATAAATTATCCCGACTTGAAGCAATTTGAGAATCTCCGCCTTTACCCCCTCCATCATAGGTGGATTCAAGCGACATTGAGGTTGTCTAACGGGTTTTGCATCATCCTCTAGCAAGATTCGGTGCATACAAGTGGACGGACTAATACCATTGATGTCGATAATAGTCCATCCAATTGCTTCTTTATTCTTTCCCAAGATCTCCATTAGCTTCTCCTCTTGTGCCTTGGTAAGTATGCTTGAGATGATGACCGGAAGCGTCTCTCCTTCCCCAAGAAATGCATACCTGAGGTCACTTGGCAACACCTTGATCTCAATAACCGGGGCTTTCTTCGTTGATGGCAAGAGTTCCAGTTTCTTGGTTTCCTCCAAAGGTGGAGGAAGGTGATCCGAATTCATCGTTGGACATTCATTTACATTTCCAAAGCTTTCCTTCAAATTAGCACTCATAGAATATACATTGCATACATTATGATTATCACATTCGAGAGCAACTAACAAGGAATCATTCCTATTTAATTCAAAAACATCTTGCACCATTTCCGCTATAACATCTAAAGCATGGCAAGCATATTCTTCACTAAGATACTTCATAGAGTCATTTATGTTAACCTCTACTTTAATCCCATCAAATTCCATGGTAAGGGTACCATGGTGCACATCAATCATTGTCCTAAAAGTTTTCAAAAACGGCATCCCCCACAAAATTGGGGCAGCATGTTTATCATGCTCCATATCCAAGACATAGAAATCCGCGGGGAATATTAAAGAATCCACTTTAACCAAAACATCCTCGATAATCCCTTTGGGGTATGCACTAGAACGATCGGCCAATTGGATAAAGACCCTGGTTTTATGCAATGTACCTAGCTTAAGACGCTCATACAAAGAATAAGGAATCACATTTATGGATACACCTAAATCAAGCATGGCCTTTTCAAAAAGGGTGTTTCCTATCATACAAGGGATGGTAAACATACCTGGGTCGCCACATTTAGGCGGTAAGTCTCTCTTGCTCAAAGCGGAAACATGTTCTTTCCTTCCTTTTTAAACTTATTCTGGGCCGTTGCTTTCTATTCACAGTACATAATTCTTTAAGAGCATTTAAGAGCGGAATATTTACCTCACATCTATGAAAGACTTCGTAGATGTCCTTGTTGTCATCCTTCTTCCTCCTTTCCTTTAAAGCCTTCGGAAATGGCGATTTTGGTTCATATGTATGTATTTCCACCGTCTTTGTCTTCATGTGAGGAGGGGATGAAGGTGCGGAAATGGGCATTGACTCTTCAAGGGTAATCTCGTCTTCCTTATCCTTCCCTTTCCTCACTCTTTCTTTGGAAATTCTCTAGGCTTCTTCATCAATTTCCTTTTCCAACACTTCAACCACCATGGGTGTATTGTCAAAAGTTTCATCCTCCGTGGCTTCGCCAACCTCCTTACCACTTCTCAAAGTGATAGCATTTGCATTTTTCGAGGATTGAGGCCTGAGGGAGATGGAAGTTTTCCCGACTCTCTAGCCTCCATTCGATTCAAGATTTGAGCCATTTGGCTCATTTGTGTCTCTAGATTATTAATGCTAGAGTCGGCCTTCTCTCGGTACTCCTCAGTCTTGCTTGCACACAGTGTCAATTTCCCGAGAGTTTGCATGATTTCCTCCTTTGATATCCCTAAGTTTTCTCCTTGATACCCTTGGCTTCCATGCCACCCCATGTCACTCACTTCTTCTTCATAATAGTCTTGCAAATTCGAACATGAATCCGTGGAATGCGGAGAATAGAAAATCTCGCAAGACTTTACATGAGGTTTTGCCTCCGATTGAGTCATCAATGTTTTCACCATAGAAGTGAGATTGGACACTTGGTCCTCAAGTTTTTCATGGTTGTTGGGGTTGCTCCTCCTCAAATCGGCCCTCGAGCTAAAGTTCCTTGACTCTTCGGCTAACTCTTCATAAAGATCCATAGCTTCTCCCAAGGATTTCATTCCGAGCGAACCACCACATGCTCCCCTCACTAGCCATTTGTATTGATCAAGAATATCATTGTAGAAATAGTAGGTTAGGTCACAATCCAAATAGCCATGGTATGGACAACTTGCGAGAAGTTTCTTGAACCTCTCCCAATAATCGTAGAAGGATTCTTCATGCCATTGGATGATGTTATTAATGTTCTTCTTCAAGATGGCGGACTTTGAGGTTGGGAAATACTTGGAAAGAAATTTCTTCTTCAACTCGATCAAAGAAGTGATACTCCTAGGTGGAAGATAGTGTAGCCAATCCCTTGCAGCATCTCGGAGTGAGATTGGAAATTCCTTATGCATATATAGTTCCTCATTAACCCCATCAGGAAACATTCCACTACACACCATGTAGAAATTGAGAAGATGCTTGTTGGGATCCTGCCCTTTCCTACCAAGGAATGATGGTAGCAAGTGAATCAACCCGGACTTCAACTCAAAATGCATGTGAGCTCCAACCGCCAGATATGTGATACACATAGTTTGGTGCTCAAGATTGGGAGTCATCGTCTCCCGCATCGGTATTTACCTCACCGGGACTTCTCTCCCTTGTTGGGGAGGAATTTGAGGTCCTCCTCCGGGAAATTCACTTTCTTGCTCCTCGTGTTGATCCATGGAGGTTGAAGATGTGGCAAAATGGCCACTAGGAGAATTGATATTCAAACTTTCCCATGAAAGTCTCCTAGTGGCCAACTCAGGGTTGTAGTGTAAGGGTTCTTCTGATGAGGACCGCGCACGAA
>JAULKM010095946.1:0-11083 GCA_032355605.1 Rubia tinctorum
GGGAAAAAGAGTATAGTGTTCTTCATAATGTCTTCAATTAATCGACAACCTTGAATAAGTAATCCAAGAACTTGCCGTCTTCTTCTTAAATTCTTCATTATGAAGGTGATCAATCAAACCATTCAATGCAGCATCTCTAAGCTTCATTCTTGACCTTGTCATCGGACCAATCATTTTGCTTAGAGAATCACGAACAAAACCCTTGAATGTTTGATCAAGACGTGGAATGTCTTCATTAATGGTGGTAGTCGTACCCTGATCTCCATCAGGTAACGTATGAATTACGAAAAATATACTCTATCTTAAGTATTAATGATCATTACTGATTTCACAAGCAATAATAAATGTACCGATGTTCTTATATACTACTCTTCTGAACTCATGAATAAACATAAAACACAACTTTTATTTAAGACACATGTACACGTACATGCACATGCACACGCACACACACAATTACCACTAATCTTTCTCCGGGTCGAACAATGTTCTCAACTGCCCATTTTGCCAAATCTAACGAGAATTGATAATCCTCGTCATACTGGAGAAATGGAACAAAATAGAAAACAAACATAAATTTCCAAAAAAAAACCCAATGTACAATGGTTTTCGATTGTTTAGGATCAACCCCTAATCAAACTAAGGTGAGAACCGATAAAACACAAACATTATTTTATTTAGTTATTTTTAGTGGGTTTGAATTTGGTTTTTAGAGAGTTGTGGATTGGATAAATACATACGGAGATGGAGGTGATGGCAGAGGGAGTGGCAATGTTAAGTCTTCATTAACGTGGGGCAGTGAATCAAGTGGAAAAAATTGATCAATATCCCAGGGCATTTGATTCAGTGGCATAGTTGTTGTGTCTCAGTGGCGGCCGCAACAGAAACGACAATCTTTGCATGCTTCCATATACGTGTCATTGTAGGACTGGGGAGAAAATAGAATGGGCAGCGGAAAGGGTGTTTTGGAGGAAAGAAGAATGTGATGGCCGAAGGGTGGGATGGCTTTTATTTTTCTCAGTCCATGCAATTCAGTTATAACTTTGTAATATGACTATTTATTTTATCAATTTTGGATTTTTTAAAATTAGATATTCAATTTTTTAATCTTTTATGTAATCTTGTCGCGATTTAATAGAAAATATAAAATTTATAGTGCACATTGGATCCCTGGTAATAAAATGAGTTTAAATTTTAACAATAAAATAAATTTACTTTCATAATATCAAGAGACAGTGAATAATGAATAAATCTAATCATGCGGATGCAATATTTATTGTACCCAGAGATAACGTACAAAGTATTAATTAGTATTATAGATTTCATAAGCAATAATAAATAGACCGATGTTCTTATATATAATTCTTCTGAACTCATGAATAAACATATAACACAACTTTCATTTAAGACACATGTACATGCACACGAAACACAAGCACATACACGCAAACGCACCATCACCACTAGCCTTTCTTCAGTTTGAACGATGTTCTCAGCTGCCCGTTTCGCAAACCCTCAAGAGAATTGATAATTCTCGTCAAACTGTTGAAATGGAACAAAATAGAAAACAAAAATAAACATAAAAAACCCAACGTTCGATGGTATTAGATCACTGATAATCAACCCCTAATAAAACCCAGGTTAGAATCGATGAAGTACGAACATGATTTTAGTTAGCTCTTTTTTAGTGGGTTCAGATTGAGGCGACAATGGAGGGATGGCGATGACGGGAGATGGCGGCGATGACAGCGGCGATGGAGATGGCCTCGACGGCGGAGGGAGTGGCGATGGTGGTCTGCATCATTGTGGGACAGTGAATCAGGTGGGAAAATTGATCAATGTCCCAGGGCAATTGATCCAGCTGGAATAGTTGTTGTGTCTCACTGGAGACGGCAGCAACGACTGCAATCTTTGCGTTCTTCCATATATGTGTCTTGGAGGATTGGGGAGAAAATATAGTGGGCAGTGAAAAGGGTGTTTTGGGAAAGGAGGAATGTGACGGCTGCTGGGTGGGATGGCTTTTCTTTTTCTCAATCCTTGCAATTCATTAATAACTTTCCAATATGGATATTTATTTTATCAATTTTTTATATTTTAAAATTAGATATTAATTTTTTTAAATCTTTATGTTATCTTGTCCCGATTCAAAAGAAAATATACAATTTATAGTTCACATTGGATCCCTGGGAATAAAATGAGTTTAAATTTTTAACAATAAAATAACTTTACTTTCATAATATCAAGAGACAATGAATACAAAATTAATCTAATTATGCAGATGCAATATTTATTGTGCCCCGAGATAATGTACAAATTATTAAAAATATATCTTAAGTATTACTGGTAAATCATCATTTCACAAGAAGTAATAAATAGATTGATGCTCTTATGTAAGACTTTTATGAACTCATGAATAAACATAAAACACAACTTTTATTTAAGACGCATGCACACACACGCAATGCACATGCACAATCACACACTTGCACCATTGACACTAACCTTTTTCCCACTCAAACGATGTTCTTAGATGTCTGTTTTGCAAAGTCTCACAAGAATTGATAATCCTCGTTAAACTAGATAAATGGAACAAAATTTTTAAAAAAATAACATTATAAAAAACCCAATGTACGATGGTATTCAATTGTTGAGAATCAACTCCTAATCAAACCCAGGCAAAAACCGGTGAATTATGTACGTGATTTTATTTACCTGTTTTTTAGTGGCTTCAGATTTCTTTTTGAGAGAGTTGTAGATTGGATAAATACATACCGGAGATGGTGGTGACAGTGGAGGGAGTCGTGATGGTGGGTCTTAATCATCGTGGAAAGGTTAATCAGGTGGTAAAAATTTATCAACGTCGCAAGGAAATTGATTCAGCCGACACAGTTGCTGTGTCTAGGGAGCATCAGCAGCAGTGACGACAATATTTGCATGCATCAATATATGCATCATTGGAGGACTAGGGAGAAAAAATAATGGGAAATAAAAATGGTGTTTAGGGGGTAAGAAGAATGTGACGGCCAACGGGAGGGATGGCTTTTATTTCTCTCGATCCTTGTCCCAATTCACCTATAACTTTCTAATATAGCTATTTATTTTATCAATTTTTAATTTTCTTTAAATGAGAATTTTAATTTTTTTATATTTTTTTATGTTATCTTGTCCCTTTTTAATATAAATACACAATTTATAGTGCACATGAGATCCCCGGGAATAAAATGAATTTTAATTTTTAATTTTAAAATATCAAGAGATAGTGAATACAAAATAAATCAATCATGTGAATGCAATATTTATTGTATGCAGAGATAACGTACAAATTACGAAAAATATAACTTAAATATTAATGGTCATTATTGATTTCACAAGCAATAATAAATTGACAAATGTTGTTATATTAACTCCTCTGAACTCATGAATAAACATAAAACACAACTTTCATTTAAGACACATGCACACGAACACGCACACACACGCACACACACACACACCATCATCTTTAACCTTTCTAAAGCTCGAACAATTATTTTAGCTGTCCGTTTCGTAAAGTCTCACAACCATTTATAATCCTCGTCAAACTGGAGAAATGGAACGAAATAGAAAAAAAAAAATCCAAAAAAACCCATTGTACGATGGTATTCGATTGTTGAGAATCAACTTCTCATCGAACTTGGGCCAGAACTGATGAAACAAAAATATGATTTTATTTAGTTTTTTTAATAGCTTTGGATTAAGTTTTTAGAGAGTTGTTGATTGGATAAATACATACCGGAGATAGCGGCGATAGCCGAATGAGTGGCGATGGTGGGTCTTCATTGTCATTCGACAGTCAATCAGGTGGGAAAAATTGGTCAACGTCTGCCGGCACAGTTGCTTTGTCTCAGTGGCTGTGGCAGAGGCGATGACAGAGGCCTACAATTTATAGTGCACATTGGATCCCTGGTAATAAAAATAGTTTAAATTTTTAACAATAAAATAAATTTACTTTCAAAATATCAAGAGACAGTAAATTTGGAATAAAATCAAATATGCGTATGCAATATTTATTTTATTCAGGGATAACATACAAATTACGAAAAATTTATTTGAAGTATTAATGGTTATTACCGATTTCACAAGCAATAATAAATAGACCAATGTTGTTATATATCACTCCCCTGAACTCATGAATAACCATAAAACATAACTTTCATTTAATACACATGCACACGTACACCCACACACAATGTACATTCAACACACATGCACATGTACCATCGCCACTAATGTTTCTAAAGCTCGAACGATTTACTCAGTTCTCCATTTCTCAAAGTATCGCGACAATTGATAATCCTCGTCAAACTGGAGAAATGGAACAAAATAGAAAACAAAAATATAGAAAACAAAAATAAATATCTAAAAAACCCAATGTACGATGATATTCGATTGTTGAGAATTAACTCCTTATGAAATCCGGGTGGGAACCAATGAAACAAAAACATGATTTTATTTTGCTATTTTTTAGTGGCTTCAAATTTGGTTTTTAGAGAGTTGTAGATTGGATAAATACATACCGGAGATGACGGCGATCACCAAAGGAGTGGCGATGGTGGGTCTTCATTGTCATTGGGTGGTCAATCAGGCGGGAAAAATTGATCAACATCCCAAGGCAATTGATTCAACCATCATAGTTGTTGTGACCCAGTGGCGGCGGCAGAGGTGAGAAAGTTCTTTGCATTCTTCAATATATGCATCATTGGAGAACTTGGGAGGAAACAGAATGGGCAGCGAAAAGGGTATTTAGTGGGAAAGAAGAATGTGACGATCAACGGGAGGGATGGCTTTTAATTTTCTCGGTTCTTGTCCCTATTCATTTATAATTTTCTAATGTGGAAATTTATTTTATCAATTTTGGATTTTTTCAAATTATAAATTCATAATTAAAAAAATCATTTATGTTATTATTTCCCGATTTAATAGAAAATATACAGTTTATAGGGCAGATTAGATCATTGTTAATAAAATGAGTTTAAATATTTAACAATAAAATAAATCTACTTTCAAAATATCAAGAGACAGTTAATATGAAATAAATCTAATTATGTTGATGCAGTATTTATTTTTCCCAGAGATACCTTTAAATTATGAAAAATATAATCTATCTTAAGTATTAATGGTCATTACTGATTTCACAAGCAATAATAAATAGGCCGATGTTCTTATATACGACTCTTCTGAACTCATGAATAAACATAAAATACAATTTTCATTTAAGAAACATGTACACGTAAACGAACATGCACATGCATCGCACACGCACACGGACGCACACGCACACAGACGGACACGCACCATTGCCACTAACCTTTCTCCAGGTTGAACAATTTTTCAGCTGTCAGTTTCGCAAAGTGTCACAAGAATTGATAATCCTCGTCAAACTTGAGGAATGGAAAAAAATGAAAAATAAACATCCAAACAAACCCAATGTATGACGGTATTCGATTGTTAAGGGTCAACTCCTAATCAAACCCAGGCGAGAACCGATGAAACACAAACATGATTTTAATTAGCTCTTTTTCATTGGGTTTGGATTGGTTTTTAGAGAGTTTAGATTGGATAAATACATACCGGAGATGGCGGCGACGATAGAATGGGTAGTATTGTGGGTCTTCTTCTTCGTGGGGTGGTCAATTAGGTGGGAAAAATTTATCAACGTCCCATGGATATTGATTCAGCCGGTATAGTTGCTTTGCCTCAGTGGTGGCGGTAGCGGCGACGACAATATTTGCATGCTTCCATATTTGTGTCATTGGAGGACTGGGGAGAAAATAGAATGGGCAGTGGAAAGAGTGTTTCGAGGGAAAGAAGAATGTGACGGTCGACGGGAGGGATGGCTTTTATTTCTCTCAGTCCTTGTCCTAATTCATTTATAAATTTCTAATATCGCTATTTATTTTATGAATATTTTTATTTTTTTAAAATTAGAAATTCTTATTTTAAAAAAAATATATTTTATGTTATCTTGCTATGATTTAAAAGAAAATATATAATTTATGGTGCATATTGGATCATTGGTAATAAAATGAGTTTACATTTTTAACATTAAAATAAATTACTTTCAAATATCAATAGACCTTGAATACGGAATAAATCAAATTATGTGGATGCAATATTTATTGTTCCTGGAGATAATGTATAAATTACGAAAAAATATCCTCTATCTTAAGTATAAATGGTTATAACTGATTTCACAAACAATAATAAATAGACCAATGTATGTATATACGACTCTTCTGAACTCTTGAATAAACATAAAACACAACTTTAATTTAAGACACATGCACACGCAACGAACACGAACCATCGCCACTAACCTTTCTCCAGCTCCAACGATGTTCTCGGCCGTCCATTTCGCAAAGTCTCACGAGAATTGATAATCCTCCTCAAATCAGTGAAATGGAGAAAAATAGAAAACACCATAAAGATCCAAAAAAACACAATGTACGATGGTATTCAATTGTTGAGAATCTATTCCCAATCAAACCCAGGCGAGAACCGATGAAACACAAACATGATTTTATTTACCTCTTTTTTAATGGCTTTGGATTTGGTTTTTAGAGAGTTGTAGATTAGATAAATACATACCAGAGATGGTGGCGAGGACGAAGGGAGTGGAGATCGTAGGTCATCATCATCATTGGGCAGTGAATCAGGTGGGAAAATTTATCAACATCATAGGGCAATCAATTCAGCCAGCACAGTCGTTGTGTCTCAGTGGCAGCGGCGGTGGCAGCTGCGACAGCTGAGACGAAAATCTTTGCATGCTTCCATATATGCGTCATTGGAGGACTAGGGAGAAAACAAAACGGGCATCAGAAAGGGTGTTTAGGGGGAAAGAAGAATGTGAATATTGACGGGAGGGATATCTTTTATTTCTCTCGGTTCTTGTCCCAATTCATATATAACTTTCTAATATGGTTATTTATTTTTTCTATTTTGGATTTTTTAAATTTAGAAATTCACAATTTTTTAAAAATATTTTAGGTGATCTTGTCGCAATTTAATATATAATATATAATATATAATATATTGCGTACATTGGATCCCCGTTAATAAAATGAGTTTAGATTTTAAGAATAAAGTAAATTTACTTTCATAATATCAAGAGACAATGAATACGGAATAAATCTAATTATGAGTATGCATTATATATTTTTCCCAGTTATAACGTATAAATTACTGAAAACATACTCTATCTTATGTATTCATGATCATTACATATTTCACTAGCAATAATAAATAGACCGATGTTCTTATATACGACTCTTCTGAACTCATGAATAAACGTAAAACACAACTTTTATTTAGGACACATGCACACGCAACACACGTGCCACCCTCACCACTAACCTTTCTCCAACTCGAACAATGTTCTCATCTGTCCGGTTTGCAAAGTGTAACGAGAATTGATAATCCTCGTCAAACTTGAGAAATGAAACAAAATAGAAAACAAACATAGACCTCCGGAAAAAAACCCAACGTACAATGGTATTTAACTGTTGAGAATCAACTCCTAATCAAACCCAGGCAAGAACCGATGAAACACAAACATGATTTATCTAGCTTTTTTTAATGGGTTCGGATTTGGTTTTATAGAATTGTAGATTTGATAAATATATACCAGAGATGGCGGCGATGGCAGAAGGATTGTTGATGGTGGGTCATCATCAGCGTGGGGCGGCAATGAAGTGGGAAATATTTATCAACGTCCTAGGTCAATTGATTTAGCCAGCACAGATGCTGTATCTCAGGAACGGAGGCAGCTGCGATGGAAATCTATGAATGCTTCCATATTCGCGTCATTGGAGTAGTGGGGAGAAAACATAATGGGAAGCGGAAAGGGTGTTTAGGGGGAAAGAAGAATGTGACGGCCGACGGGAGGGATGGCTTTTATTTCACTCAGTCCTTTCCCAATTCATTTATAACTTTCTAATATGGCTATTTATTTTTACAATTTTGGATTTTTAAAATTTAGAAATTCATAATTTTTAAAAATATTTTATGTTATCTTGTCCCAATTTAACAGAAAATATACAATTTAAAGTGCACATTGGATCCCGGTTGATGAAATGAGTTTAAATTTTTAACAATAAAATAAAATTACTTTCAAAATATCAAGAGACAGTAAATACACAATAAATCAAATTGTACGGATGCAATATTTATTGTACCCAGAGATAAAGTACAAATTACGAAATATATATCTTATTTATTTATGGTCTTACTCATTTCAAAATCAACATTAAATAGACCAATGTTCTTACATATGATTATTTTTAATTTGGGAATGAAAATAAAAGACAGCTTTCATTTAAGGCATATTCACATGCACACAAAACGCACCGCAACACACACACCACACACCATCACCACTAACCTTTTTACAACTAGAAATATGTTCTCGGCTATCCATTTCACAACGTCTCACAAGAATTGATAATACTTGTCAAACTAGAGAAATTAAACTATATAGAAAATAAAAATAAACATCCAAAAGTTACCCAATATCAATGGTATTTGATTGTTGAAAATCAACTCCTAATCAAACCCAAGAGAGAATGGATGAAACACAAACATGATTTTATTTACCATTTTTTAGTGGGTTTAGATTTGGTTTTTAGAGAGTTATAGATTGGATAAATGCATACTGGAGATGACTGCGACAACGGAAGCAATGGCGATTGTGGGTCTTTATCATCATGGGGCGGTGAATCAAGTGGGAAAAATTGAACATCCCAAGGCAATTGATTCATTCAGTATAGTTGTTGTGTCTCAGTGGCGGAGGCAGCGGCAATGACAATCTTTGCATACTTCCATAGACGCGCCATTGAAGGATGGGGAAAAAAATAAAAATGGGTAGCGGAAAAGTTGTTTAGGGGGAAGAATATGACTGCCAATGGGAGGGATGGCTTTTATTTCTCTCGCTCCATGTCCCAATTCAGTTATAACTTTCTAATATGGAAATTTATTTTTTCAATATTGGATTTTTTTCAATTACAAATTCATACTTATTTTTAAAATCTTTCATGTTATCTTGTCCAGATTTAATAGAAAATATACAATTTATAGTGCACATTGGATCCCTGGTAATAAAATGATTTAAAATTTTTAACAATACAAAATTTTACTTTCATAATATCAAGAGACGGTGAATACATAATAAATCTAATTTTGATGATGCAATATTTATTGTACCAAATGATAACATACAAATTACGAAAAATATACTCTATCTTAAGTATTAATGGTCATTACTGATTTCACAAGCAATAATAAATAGACTGATGTTCTTATATACGACTCTTCTTAAGTCATGAATAAACATAAAACTCAACCTTCATTTAAGACACATGCACATGCATGAACACGCACCATCACCACTAACATTTCTCTAGCTTGAATGATGTTCTCAGCTGTCCGTTTCGCAAAAGTCTCACAAGAATTGATAATCTTCAACAAACTTGTGAAATGGAACAAAATAGAAAACAAAATTAAACATCCGAAACCCCCCCCCCCCCCAAATGTCGATGGTATTCGATTGTTAAGAATTAGTTCCTAATCAAACCCAGGCAAGAACCTATAAAACACAAACATGATTTTATTTAGTTCTATTTTAGTGGGTTTGGATTTGGTTTTTAGAGAGTTGAAGATTGGATAATACATACCAGAGATGGCTGCGACAACGGAAGGAGTGGCATCGGTGGGTCTTCTTCGTAGTGGGGCGGTGAATCAGGTGAGAAATATTGATCAACGTCCTAGGCCAATTGACTTAGCCAATACAGTTGCTATGTCTCGGTGGCAACGAAGGAAATCTTTGCATGCTTTCATATACGTAACATTGAAGGACTGAGGACAAAATAGAATGGGCAGCGGAAAGGGTGTTTAGGGGGAAAGAAGAATGTGACGGCCGATAGGAGGGATGACTTTTATTTCTCTCGGTCATTGTCCCAATTCATTTATAAAATTCTAATATGGCTATTTATTCTTTTCAATTTTGGATTATTAAAAATTAGAATCACAATTTTTTTTTAAAAATCATTTATGTTATCTTGACCCGATTGAATAGAAAATATATAATTTATAGTGCACATTGGATACCTGGTAATAAAATTAGTTGAATTTTTAACAAGAAAATAAATTTACTTTCATAATATCATGAGACACTGAATACGGAATAAATCTAATTATGTGGATGCAATATTTATTGTACCAAGTGATAACGTACAAATTGCGAAAAATATACTCTATCTTAAATATGAATGGTCACTACTGATTTCAAAAGCAATAATAAATATACCGATGTTTCAAAACACACACAAAAGAACGAGTTGATATTTTTCATCCTTTCGCTCCTCCTTCTCTCCTCCTTCTCTCTAAACACTGTACACTTATCTTACCGGAAAAAGAAAAATCCCACTTTTACCAATACCTCTGACGGTACCGACAAACTCAATGGATATAAACAGCCACTTTCTAACCGCTACCCATGGCGGCGTCACCGCCTAACCGCGGCGGTTTTGTCCAGGGTACGAGCTTCCTTCAAGCTTTAAGAAACAAACCTCCACCGCTCTCACCCACCTTACCTGAGAACCCAGAAATCATTCCAACCACACAATATAAAGGGGAAATTGCTTGTATCGTCTCCAGACAAGATGCAAAAAAAACTTGCTTCACACTACAAAAATGCCCTAATTGGGAAATTCGCCAGGGGAAAACCATCGATGGAGAGACTAAATGAAGGTTTCAAATCGATCGGTTTCAAAGGAAACTTTCAGTTAGGCTCCATCAACTACATGCATGTTCTCATCAGATTTCAGGATCCAGAGGATTACCGGAGATGCTGGATGAAGGGGTTATGGAGTTTGAATGGCTCACTTATGAAGGTCATGAAATGGACAATTGATTTTTCCCCAGACGCAGAATCGTCAGTTGTTCCAGTTTTGATTACAATCCGAAAGGTACCATTTTTTTCTACAATACTACCATGATTCATTCAATGGGTAATCAAATAGGGAATTTTATCAAAATGGATGCTGCCACA
>JAULKM010095964.1:0-11082 GCA_032355605.1 Rubia tinctorum
CCCCCCAGCTCCGGTGGTGCACCCCTGATAAACAGTAACAGCCCCTCCTCCGCCCCCAAACCTCCGCCCCAGCCCCTCCTCCGCCCCTTTTCAAATTTTCCTCTGGTTCCGTCACTGGTCTTGAGACACTTTCCGAATTTGGATGTAATGTAATTTATTTTTTGAAGTATCTATTTCATATTTCATCATATATAGTGCTCGACTTGGAAGTTGGAGATCGATTTCGGAACTAGTATAGATTCCAATTACCATTCAAATGCAGATTGTAATACTCCTAAACTAAAACATATTTTTCGATATAGTTTTCAATAATGGTTTGAAAAAAAGTTTTTCTCAATATATCTATTCTTGTAATACCACTAAAAAAATCATTAGTGACACATGTTTGATGACAGGTAAGAAAATGTCACAAAATTTTCTCTACCTTAAGGTGTCACTAAATATTTATGACAAGTGTACGAGTCACAAACATTACCAAAAACATTCCAGTAGTAACGCATATATTGTGATAAGTAAGGAAATGTCGCAATATTCGCTCCACCTTCAGATGCCACTAAATATTTTGTGATGCACATATCACTAAATTGAATTACTACATTAATCCATGTCACAACTTTAGTGACATTTCTATATTGAACTACATTTTAAAGCGTCACAAAGAAATATAATGATACTTCAAAGCGTCACAAAATTTTAGTGGCATGCTGAATAAATGCACTTCACAAGGCGTCACTAATAGTTTTAACGACGCTTTTGAGTGTCACAGATGATCCAAAAAAGTGTCACAACTGAAAGTTTTTTTAGTGAAATATCAATTTCTACATCAATATTGATCTCTGTCACAAAATTTAATGATACTTCTAAACTGAACTGCATCTTAAATCGTTACAAAAATTTACCGATACTTTCATGCGCCAAAATATTTTAGTGAGATGCTGAATAGAGACACTTCACAAGGCGTCACTAAAACTTTTAGCCATGCATTTGAGTGACATGAATGCTCTAAAAAAGCATCACAACTAGATTTTTTTAGTGTACAAATATTGTCTTCACAAATTACTATTTAGACCAACTAACTGTTAGACGGAGTTATTTTATAATTAACGTACCTAATGGGATAATTTGATTTTTAAAAAAAATTTATTTATTGCAATGAGATTTTTATAACTTATAAAATGCATCGCATCGTATAAATATTTATAATTTAATCATAAAAATTATTTAAATAATATTATTTATAATTGGCCTAACCGTTAATAGTATAACATAAGACTTTCTCCACTATTTTACCAACTTACAATGAAAATTGAATATAGTATTTAGCAAATCCCATTATTCTATCATTAAAGAAAAATGTTACCAACCTACAGACAATAAAAACACGGGAGAGAAATGCAAACCCGACAATTGGAAGGCAAGTTGTGAGACTTACTAAGAACGATGACTGGTTTCTTTCTGAGCCACTGAATTAAAAGTAGAACAAACTTTACATTTAAGGAGCCAAAGCAGAACACCAATGCAGAACAGTAAGTTGGATATTTTAGTCAGTACGTTCAAAACATACAAACAAATACTACTTCCTCTATTCCAGGCAAATTTGCACTGAATGTTTTTTACGATCTCCAAAAATTATTTTTGACTGTAAATATGTGAATGTACGGACAATTACGGCTCATAAAATATTAATATTTAGAAATTATATGTTACGACGAATCTAACAATATATCGTACGATAAAATTATTGCTCATACTCCCTCCGTTCATTAGTGTTTGACACACTTTTTTACTCCATTTTCTCAAGACATGTTTAACCATTAATAACTTTTTCTACATATGTTAATATCATGTAAAAATTTAATATTTGGAAAGTAAATGCTACGAAGAATTCAATGATACCTCACATGATAATATTACTACTTATACATTATATGAAATTTATGGTCAAACGTGACTTGAGAAAACTGACAAAAAAATGTATCAAACTTAGCTGAACGGATGGAGTATATGTATTCAAATATATGGTCAAAGTTCGACAATTTTAACTGAAAAAAATTTCAGTGCAGGTTTGGGTGGAACAAAGGAAGTACATTAATTTAACGAGAAACACACGCATACACGCACGAACAGAAAATTAACGTCCGAATTCCAGAAGAAAAAGGCCCGGGATCATAAAAACTAACACGCACAATTACACGATTCTGAGCGTTCAATCACTTTTAAAAAAGTGTCAGAATTGTGGTCAAAAGAGAACCCCAGATCAATGTGTACAGTGATAAAGTAGAAACCTGATGGACAAATCATTGAGTAGAAATAGAAATTCTGCGTATTGCAGAACAAAACTACCCTAAACATATATATATATATACACACACACTCCGCCAATGTCCAGAACGGAGATCTCCTATTATTATACTTCTTTCATTTTCTTAAAGATTGGTACAAAATATCCTAGTATTTCATGATATAACCTAGACTTCTTACATAAATAATTATGATATGTATCGATATTAAACTTAAAATATGTAACAGTTACGAGTTACTCTGTTCGATCGTGCCAACAAATAAGCATCACGATGCAACGCCTGAGAATATAGAACCTGGCCCTGTGGTTCTTGGCCCGGCGACTGCACTTTTGTCTCAGAGATTTCCTGCTGGATTCTGCGTTTCCCCGCCCACGATTCTGAAACATCTTGCTGGACTCACTTGGTGATGATTCACCATCGCGACTTCTTCCTGCCATTATCGTCAGTTTCTCTTGCTGCTAAATTGAATACTAATCACTCACTACGTAGCTACTTAATAATGCAACAATCGTGAGTACGAGGGTGCACTGCTACTAGAACTTGTAAACGTTTGGTGCTTATTCCTTTTATTTATAGAGAGAATCTTCCATCATTCATTCTTTTAAGGGGAAGTTTGAGTAAAGGAGGGCATGTCCGTAAGTTTATGGTTTATGGACATGCCACTTCACTTTTTAAACTATATTTCAAGGTATTTCGAGTTTTCATTTTAAAATCAATTGGTACTGAATTGGGGAGACCAAAAATCTTATATGTTAGTTATTATGCTTGAAGAAATCAATGTGGAATATATTTTTTAACACGCCCTTTCACGTGCCAACTTACGTGGAAACACTCGGCCAAATTAAATGGGATCCACACATCAGCCCAGTAAGCCCAAATCGGCCTCAGGTCTCATATACCCCAGCTCTATTACCATCTTAAATTTCAAGGTATCTTAGCTTCGATCTTAAAACCAATTGGTAATAAGTGGGGGTGACCCAAAATCTTATATATTAGTTATTATTCTTGTAAAAGATCAATGTGTAATATATCTTTCAACATTTTTTAATTTAAAAACTGTATTTTTCAATTTTAAATATTGTATTTTATAAGTTGAAATATGTAATAAGGTGTGTTTGAATGTGAAAAAAATAAGAAATATTGTACAAAAATACAATATTTAATTTAAAAATAACTTTATTTAAATTAAAAAATTTAGTGTTTAGTTTAACAAATGCATTGTATAAAGGAAAACAATCTAGTGGATTGTCCATAAATTAAAGACAAACTACCTGTATGAAGACCTCATTTTCTTACACTAGTTCGGGACAGGGGCCCAGGCACCGGTTGTTAGGCACATGTGCACCGGTGTTTTGGGGCCTTAGAAAATGGTGCCTATGTGGTGAGTGTTGGAGGGGAATTTTGAGCACTAAGTATCGGTACCGGTGCTGACATATCTAACGCAGTATGGTGAATTGGTACCTTTAATGAGAAATCGGTGCCGAGATTATACACCGGCTGATGATATGTATTGGGATTGTATTCTTTCGAATTGGTGCTATCATTTATGTGCACTGGTTGTAAAGTGAATCGATGTTAATTCTACGAAGAACATATGGAATATGAATTATCGGTGCTAGCTATTTTAGCAACAGTCAAAGATTATATATCGACACTAAATATGGTGCACTCGTTGAAGATTATAATATCTAGCACCAATATGGTGCACTATTTGCTATTTGATAGTGCATACCCATCTTGGACTGAATCCAGAGAAATATAAGTTATCAAACCTTAGAATCTATGGTATTAGGAGATGAAAGTAGGAAACTAAATAATTGAAATGATAATATTGATGAGAAATAGATGCAATGAATGATAATGAAACTGTTCGAAAAATGACTAATTAAAGAAAAGAAAACATGTAATATCACAGTCCTACAATCTATCACTTCATCAACCTTCTAAAAAACATTCACAATCATCCTACTATTTCATCCATGTGGTCCTTTATACAAAAAAAAAAGTTGAGCATTTTTCAAAATACACTTCAATTTGTGCCTTGCTCCATCTTTCGGCAATGCGTCACAGTTCAAAAGGATGTAATAATGTGATTTCCTTCGGAAACAACAATAAATGTAACATGTATGAAATTAGGAAAATTTAATGATTATATGTTGAAAAAGAGGGTTTCATGTGTGGGCTAGGTATTTCTTTCAAAGATATTAGTAGAATTTGTCATAAGCATCAATTCCTCAATGAACAATATGACACAGTACCCGCTTTCCCAGTGAGTGGTCCGTATTGTGTGCTAAAAAAATTAGAAAATTTGTTAATATGTGAGATCGTAATATTACTAAGTTATATTGTAACTATTGGATCAACTTATCTTAATGTTTGTTATATTGTAGTTGTACTCGGGAGGTGGTTCTATCTGCCTCCCTTCCATCTTATGTTGGTTTGCAAGCCTATGAATATGGAAATGTAAAGAGAAAGTGCGTATTTAACCTTACATTTTATTCATAAATGCAAATATAAAATTGTAAAAATCTGAAAGTGCAAATATAACCCTATACTTCATTGACCAAAATGTCAACGGCAAAATTAGATGGAAATAGGTGAAATGATCATAATACCATCGAGTTATACAATAAAATAAAATTAAAAGACAATAATAACCCTCCCTCCTTTCCTATTTTCACATAGCCTCCCCCTCCCTCAATTCACCTTCCTCCTCTGCCAATTCTTATTCTCTCCTCTGCGCTCTTTTCATTCTTCTCCTCCGCCACTTCCGTCGGACCTCTGCCCTGTCAATTCTCTATCTCCATCTTGATTCTCCAGGACTGGCCGGAGGTGGTGCATGACTGAGGTTGGGTGGCGGGTGGACTAGGGTTTTGATGGGGCTTGGTTGTGGGTGAGCTAGGGTTTCAAGGGCTCGTTTTAATGGCGGTGTTTTCCTTGTCTTTTTTGTTTGCTCCAACAAATTCTCCGTCGATTTCAATGCGGAAAACACAGGTTGTTTCTATCTCATATCTTCCACCACCAATGGATGGCTCAATTAAAGGTGTGTTGCCGCTACATAGTCGGCAGAAGGCTCTGCAGATCGTTTGTATAGCTCCTAAGAAGAGAAGATGACTTTCCGTTCACCTCTTGACTTCCCTATCGTGCCTGCTCCGATGCTCCCGTTAGCCCTTGAACCCATGTAGAAGCGTATCTGGGTGAATAGTAGACTGATTGGAAAATCTTCTCTCGTGTCTTAGTCACTTCCTAGTACTATGTGGTTTGGTTGCTGATGTAATTGGAGCTGTCCCATCAGTGCCCGTCAAAATGCTACCTGCATGACCCAACGGCCAGGTAGCGTCCCTGTGTATACAGGTTGTGCATTCCCTCCTTCTTTCTAATTACTGGACCATTATGCCCATACATTATCACTAAGTAATATGTGTACCTTCCAAGCGAAGTGATAACATTAAATGTATAAAAGAGTCGTATGTAGTAAGTTTATAATTTAGACGATTAAAATATGTATTTAGAATAAGTAGAGTGACATAAGAGTTTGGTTTATTTCCCACTCTTGACCAAAAACACACTCATTTCCCCAAAATAAGTATGTGTACTTTCCAGGGTGGTCGACGGTAAAATCGTAGAAGACCCTAACGAATTATGGTGAATTCTTAATTACTTGCACCCTAGTGATGGGAGGTCTAATCTTCTTGGGTTTTTTTACTACCAATTTTGGTTTCGTTATGGGTAGCTCCTTTAAATGACGGCTCATTAAAGGGCCAACATAAATCAATCGACGTGGCCATAGGAGAAAACTTCCTTGGTTGAGACCCCCTTTCTTGCATTGCCCATCCAAAATTGGCAAGAGAGCTTTCTGCACCACGGACTTCTCCAATGAAACTCAATAAAAACCTTCCACAATAGTTAAGGAGTGATGATGTTGCATCTCCCTGTGCAAATTTCCGCTGGCCAAATGAGGTGGCTTACCTTGGATCCCTTGATCAATGTAAAGTTCACGGAAATTTGATGCCTATATTTGAAAAAACCTTTTGTAAATTATATGTGAATAAAATTTATAATGATTGAGTTAGTGAAAAATATTTACCTTTTTGGGTGTTGAGGTTATTGTCATCATCTCTTGTAGGTATTCGTTTTGGCTTGTGGTTAATCTCAACATCTCCAGGCGAGTGGCGTGAACCTCTAGACGATGGAGTCCAATTTGGTGTTAAATCATCCAAGCTAACCGGGATAGGAAGACTGGTTTGTTGGATTAGATTTGATTAAAATATCTTGTTTCTCAATCCGCTTGTCTCTAATAAGGACTTCCTTTTGCAAGATGTGCACCCTCAACGGTTCTGCTCTATGGTAAGACCTAACAATCCCAAATGCATCTTTTTGTGATTCAAAGGCACTTACACCTCTGGCACTTCCTGGGTGATCAAACTTACCCGTTTCTTCGGTATTTTATCCGTCAGAATCAAATGGCCTTCCAATTGATCTTGTTTCAATTTCGACTATAATGATGTGTGCAATTGAATAATTTTAATATGAAATCGTATAATCATTTATATCATGGGAAACGATATAATGAAGTGGAGATTACCACTCTTTCTGCAAGTTGTTTATCGGTAGGTTTATCGAATCCACCATCCTTGTTTTGTCGGCTCTTAGTGAATAGATCACATATCTCAATGTCCTCCACATCCATTCGGGAGACTGATGACCTTGCTTCACCCTCGGTCGTTCCCCCTCGATTGTAAGTTGAACATCCTTCTCAAAATACTCATTTATTAATTTTAGGGCCGCCAAACCATAACCCCTACAACTCGTTCGATGTGGATATTCATTTAGCTTAGAAATATGCCTTTTGTCATTCCTTGTCCCCTACATTAGGATTTCTTAGGGATGTGTACAATAAATACATCGTTATATAAGCGCACACAAACATTTAGGAATTTAAGAATATAAAAAACTAATATTTTATTCGTTCTCCTAGGCTCTTCTCTTGTGGATATCCCAACTTTTAGGTTGAAGTGTGTATAAGTTAACCACGGGTGTTCTCCTTTTGTATTCAAGAAGATGAAACCCTAGATAAGGTTTACATGTGCTCTCTCCAACTCTTTGAAAACATTCACATTGTCGTATTCTTTAAATCCCGCATGTCGGGAGAATCTATCTCAAACGGCCTCTACTAGTAATTCACCAGGATTATTAAGCAATATTCAATACATAATAATATTGTACAAGTAAGGGGATTGTGTGATGAGTATATAAAAATCACAATCAATACCTTGCAGTCCATCCATAGTATTTCTTTATATTCTTTTGGCACCTCGTGCCAATTATCGTATTTTATGTGTACCTTAGTTTGACCTACATTCCCAACCCAACTAGACCATTTAGCACATTCCTCCAAAAAAATATTTTCCAAATTTGTTAAAAACTAACAAAGTCATTAATTTCCTAATGATTCTCCGTTATAAGGTCCTACAAAGAGGTTTGGCTATTGCTACCTCAACTGAACCCCTCATCATCATCAATTTCATCCGCTTCCATCTCGACATGTATTTCATTTTGCAATGGTGCAACTTCTTTACGAGATACTTTACAACCTAAAAAATTATTATATTAATCATTTAGGAATGTAATTGCAAATTAAAAAATATTTCAACCGATCATTAGTTTATTTCAAACTCTAGCACAAAATAATGTCACCATTACATATGTAAAAATGAAAGGAAAAATATAGATGGCACAAAAGAGGCTTAAAAATAGACATTAATGAACACATTAAAAATATAATACATATACCACATTAATGTAGAAATGCAATGGATTTTACCTTCAACTTGATGTCCTCCCAAGGAAACACTACTAACACAAACCCTAACTTCAAATCTCTCTATTTGTAATAGAAGTTGTAGGGATGAGCATTATTCTGTGTAGGAACAAAGGTTTTGCTGCATGTTGATGACACATTTTGAAAATTTGAGGGTTTTTCATGAGGATCGGATGGAGTAGGGGGGATAAAATATTTTTGGGTGGGAAAGAAGACTGAACTCACGAGTAAAAAATGGAATTAATGTGTGTTTGAAACACACTCTAATGCACTATTTTTCTATTGGCGTGTAATTAAGTTCCTAGCTCGGAACCTGGATACGAAGAGCTTACAAACTTGGAACTATATCTCTGCTTTTAGATGGGTATCCAAATTAGTTCTGGACTCGGAACATGAGTTCAATTTTAAAAAATGAGATATATATTTTTTTTTCTCAGTTACAATTCAATATCCCTTCAATTGAGTGGATATGGAAAGGAGTCGTGGTTCTAGGGCCGGGGGTGCCGCCTCAACTAGGAGCCATGAACCGTACGTTGAGCAGCATGCTAGTCAGCGGATTTTCAATGGTGAGGCACAGGAAAGTTATGTTGACTTCCATTGCTGCAAATGCACTAATTGAAAAGTCATTCTTGCTTCAAGTGTAGGGCCTTTGCTATTTGGTTACTTATTAGAGTATTTTAGTAATTCCCAATTTGATAAATTGTTGAAATTGGACAAACTTGTACACTATCATAAAGTGTTGAAATTTTATGCAAATTGAGGCAAGCGTAAAAATAATCATGACCTCACTAAGGTTAATGATATTTTGATACTAGACACAAGGTTCACCGTTAACGAGGTTTTAGGATGTGATTATACAAACCCCACCTCTTGCTTACCTGAACATGTCCACGGGCCCGTAGAAATATTTCATCCACAAAATTGGCCCGGTAATATTGAGTAAACCCCTTCTGCCCTGTAACAATGGCTAGGAAATCCTTTCATACGAAAGGTTCAACCTCGGGTTAAGCTGGGAAATATGATGTGGGGGTTCTATAGGTAGAACAAAGGTTGGTTTATGAGTGGATATGCCAACATGTGTTACCTTAGGTGGGGATGCTTGCAAGCAAACAATTTGGAATTTTATGATTTTCTATTATGCAACTGAGAGGATTAAGATTAAATCCGGGTAAACTATAGTGAACTATATGCTTAAGGTTGCAGCTGGTAAAAAGAAAGATGTCCCATATACAGGCTTGATCACGACCACAATCAAGAATGGGGAGTATTGAACCCAGTTGATCCATTGAATTCAATTCCCTTGGGAAAAACAATAAGTATTAAACTAAGAGAGAAGGGTTAGCCCCTTTCTGTCTCTCTACCTACTCTTAGAAAAACTAGGAGAATGAAAAATTAACTATCCAAAATTTTCAACCCTAGTAAACATAGGTCCCTATATATAGTAGATATGAATTAGGCCTTGAAAGAGGCCCAAAAAGGAAACTAAACCCTAGTTGGTCGCCAGGCACGAGCCGTGCAATAGCACACGGCCTGTGCAATAAGGCACGGGTCACCACCTTGGCGCATGTCCTTCTGTCTTCTGATTATTTGAATAGCATGTGCCATGTGATTCCCCACAGGCCACTGACTGGAAGCTTGAATTCATATTTCTTATCGACACGGGCCATGCAAAACCTTACAGGCCATTGGCTGGGAGTCAATTTCTTGGAAACTGATGGTGCAGTCATACAAATGCTCACTAGATGTGGGCTAGTCTTAGGATTTTGAACATCAAGGGACACGTGTCGTGCAACATACTTAGCCGCACAAGATCGTTGAACGACATGGGCTGTGTAGTTCCTTACGACCTGTGCCATGACCTTTTGGCATCATCCAGATTGGCTGTCACGACCCGTGCAGTACAACACGGCCCGTGCCAGTTCTTCTTCTTTTTTCTTTAGTTTTTTTATTCCTTTCTCTTCTTGGCTTGGTTCCATCTACTACTATGTTTTGACTCGTGGCCTTATTTCTACTACCATTCTTGTGAATGACCTTTTATTATCTATTACCTTCCTTGCGAATGGACTTCTACAATCTACGCTGAAGTTCTTACGAACAATCTACAATTAAGCTCACAAAACAAGATCTTGACACTCATAAGGACATAACATCCATTAGGTCTAATAAGTCTTTAAAACTAAGGATTAAGATAAGAAAACCACAATATACCCCTTGTAATGTAAACCATACTAAACCTTGCAATCAACCAACACAAACATACTAATAAATGTGCTAAATGCATTGGTTAACACATTATTTTAGGTGCATATCACATTGCAATAAATTGTAAGGTCAATTTATAATTATTTATACATTTCGATTTATTTTGAAAGTTTATCAAAGTTATAGGAACCCCGTTGCAATATATAAACACTACAAGAAAAAAAGACCTTTCACCTTGATTATGTAGGAAATTTTACTTCCGTTTTTGTCCCAAAAAAACCAGAGTAAATACTGGCATAGTAAAAACTACATTTTTTTACCTTGGTTTAGAACTGAGGTAATATGTATTGTTTACCTCGGTTTTGGACCGACATTGGCAGGTTTTTTTGACCAACATCGGTCTAAGCATGAAGGCCGACAATAGGAGAGCATAGTTGTGACTATGTTAAGGCCAATGCCAACATGTATAGTGACCAACGTCGACTACAACAAGAAAGCAGATAATGGGAGAGGAAAGTATACAACTTCGTGCAAGCCGATGTCAATCTAAATAACAGCGACACCGCTGACCCTAGTAAGTGACATTGTATTCCGTGGTGCACCCACGTCATGTGCATTCTGATGTGAAACAATCACTGCAAGAAAAAAAACCTATTACTTTGCCCCCTTTACCTCAGTTTTTCACTACTCCCTCCCCCACTCTGAAACTATGCATTGTCCCCAATCCAATGAATCAATATAAACCATAAGTGAGAG
>JAULKM010095975.1:0-11082 GCA_032355605.1 Rubia tinctorum
TGCAGGTGAAATTGTGGGCTTTTGGGAAAATTAATGAGCTTTGCGGTGATAAAGGGTTGATAATTCTTGCTGCCATAGATGTGAAAAAATTGTCGTTATAAAGTACAAAGAGCAGATTTGAAGAGCATAATAGAAATGACTTAGAATGAAGAGGTGCTTTATTAAGTTACTTTGTTAAAGTTTTACATCAGTTATGTAACCAACCATTACTTTATTTTGAATGATGTCCCTGAAAATCGTGCGGTTTATATATGAAGACTTTTGATGCGTTTCCTCCCTTTTTTCTTTTATAGTGATTTCGATTTATTTCTTTGTCTATTGCTGTAATGAAGCTCTACATGTTCCTTGTCATTGACAACATTTATGTTTCAGGTGTGGGATTCGTTGACAACATTTTGAATGCATTTCAGGTGTGGGATGCTGTTGTGCTGAAATATAGTATCATGTTAAGAATAACATTATAATGCTGTTGATCTGAAATTTGATTATCATGGTAAGAATAACATTGTAATGCTGTTGAATGACATAGATTGGATTGTAGTGCTAGTAGGATTGATATAGATTGGTGCAAGGATTAAAAATGATGACTAATTGCAGCAGCATATTGCATTACTTCTCCTTCTAAGCTAGAGCTAATTTTCCTTTGAGTGTTATAATTTAAATAAAACTAAGTATTGTTATTTTTGACTTCCTTTTCAGAATCTCCATTCAAAGAAGAAATTGGAGGAAACTTGTGGCTCAACTCATACAACAAAAGAAGTGAGTTCAAAAGGATGATGCAACAGTTAAAATACCAATAGAAAGGAATTCACAACATATTTAGAGCAGCAAAATTTCTGTGGTGTAGGATTTTATTCACCAAACAGAGTTGAATGGAATTTCTCCAATTCAATTTCTTCAATTTATTTCTCCGACATTTTTATTTATTTACTTTTAAATGATATACCTCATATTATAATTAGGTTTTAATCACTCTTTTAAATTATTTTACGTATATTTTTTTGAGAGAACATAAATATGAATATGGAAACACTCTTTATATTTTTTTAGAAATAGATATGTATAAATCACAAAGTGTGGTAATAATATTTTTTACCCACATTTTAATTTTCATTTGATTCTCACTATATATTTTAATTAAGTTTTAATTGTGCTACATAAATTATTGTGTTCATAGCATTAATTTATATGACTATTCATATAGTGTTGGGATATGGTATTCACAAAATGTACTAATATAATCTTTTACTGGTACAATTTTTGTTATGTTTTCATATCTATTCTATAATGACACAAAAATTGAAAAATCAATTATAGTAATAAAATTAATGTCCTAATAGCCATATATTACACATCGACTTATAAGTGTACTTAAAAATATGTTGGCTAAGACCATTTTTCTAGTAGTGTCTCTTCTTTGTACAATATATTTCTAAAATAAATAAATAAATATTGCCTTCTTCATTTGTCATAGCTGTTATAGCACAAGAAAAATTTTGAGTTGATTACAAAAGTATTTTGAGTTGAATACATGTAGGGTTATATAGTTGATTTATCAGGTTGAATAGTGTTCGGGTTGATTGTGGGCTGGGTTGAATCGTGTTTATGTTTAGACAGGATTTCAGGTTGAGTCTGGTCGTGTCGGGTTTGGGTCCAGGTTGAGTCTGGTCGTGTCAGGTTCGGGTTCGGGTTGATATATCTCAGATCAGAATCGGGTTTTGGCCTGAATTCGGTCATGTCGGGTTCATGTCAGGTCAATATTTCTCTGGTTATAATCAGGTTTCAGGTTGAAGTTTGGTCATGTTGGGTTAGATTCGGGTTGAAATCTCTCGGGTTAAATCGGTTTTCGTGTTGAATCGGTCGTTTCGGTACGTGTCGAGTTTTCGATTCGGGTCAGAGATTGACAGCTCTACTTCTATGGCTCCTACAATTAGCTGCATTGAGTTAAAGATCTCCGTCTCATTTTTAAAGCTAAAACACACTTTAATTTTCATCTAAACTATGGTGCCTCATCATTAGCTTTAAAAAAATGACATGTCAACCCAAGATACAACACCTTGTATGATTGTATCTTATCATTTGAGATACTCTTAGAGCAAATTCAACGGGTTTCCTATAATATAATAGGTGTTTTAATTAAATGTATCAAATCATTACACAATATTCATTTTTCTAGTAAAAATTTAAGTACTCCCTCCGCCCATCGAAATCTGCACACTTTCCATTTTTAAATTTTATACCCTATTATTAGACAAAATTTCCCCCAAAACTTTAAAATTTTACATATGGGCCCATCCAATTTTCAAACCCCATATCACTTCTGAAACCCTTCTTCCCTAGAGTAGCCGTCGTTAGAAACTCTAAACTTCTGTCTAGGAAACCCTTACCCGACTTTCATTTTGCCTCTTATCTTCCCGATTTACACTTTCTTATTCTTTCGGTTTGTGATGTCATCTTCAGCGGCGATTATCTCCCCCTTCATCAAATCTCCGACCCATCATTGCCTTTTGATTATCCTCTCTACCTTTATGCCGTAAAATCAGTTCGTAACCCGAGTCTCGGACCAGTTTCGGGATATTCAGGGATCAGGATATTCAGACGGGTTGAAACGGACATAAATTTTGGGTGAGTTTTGGACCTGTTTCGGGTAGGGATGTGTATGGGTCTAGGACCCAACCCAAATCTACAGGGTCTAGACACGTTAGGTCGGGTATTGGTCCAAAAGATTTAGATCCATCGAGTTTGGGTCTGGGTCTGGTTCTAGATCTAAAATTTTAAGACCTAGACCAGTCCAAACCCAACTCGTAGACCCATATAACCCTAACTGTATATACATATTCATACTACTTTTTTATTCGTACTACTTTCATATTCGTTCTACATTTTTATTTTTAATTCAACAAATAATATGTATTGTATATTTTTCTTGAAGAATTAATTCTGGTGCATATTGAACTTGAATTATTTGTATTTAAGATCATGTATAGAGTAAAGTGCTAAAATAACCCTGACTTTAGGCTGAAAGTGCCAATATAACTCTGCAATCTCAGAAAGTGCCAAAATAACCCTTGAATTCGTTGACTTTTGGGTCAACATACATTTGGCTGGATTTTGATAAAAAGATGATTTTGCCCTTACCTTAAAAAAAGTAAAATTGAAAACCTTTCTCTAACTTTCTCGCTCCTTTTCTTTCTTCATCATTTCCATCATCGGCCTTAGGGTCTAGGACACCGGCGCCGGGCTTAATAAACTTCGGCGGTGATTCTAAGGACACCAGCGACGATGATGTAGCATTGCGGTGGTCGAAGGAGGCAACGACAACAAAATTTTGAAGGATGACGTAGTGGCGGGCTATCAAGAAACACCGACGGAAGGCTGCGGTAGAAAACTCGAGGGAACATCCGCGGTTTTATCAAGGAGCTCCCAACGATCAATGGATAACAAGTTCTCGATAAAGGAGCTATTCGATGTACGACAGAGATTTCAAAAACAACGCGATGATGGGCTATCAAGGGAATAAGGTTCCGCGACAGCGGGGTCATCGAGGGACTAGATTGGTGGCGGGGAGGGCGAAAGGAGAAATCAATCGGTAGCGAGGAGGGCGAAAGGAGAAAACCTAATTTAAGTAGAGATGTCAGGCAGTGACGTGTGGTGGAAGGGGTGTGTGATGGTGGGAGCTGTGACAGGTGGTGGTGACCGGTGTGTGTGGGGGCGATGGCGGTGGCTGTGACGATTGGTGTTGGTTGAGGCTGGTGGTGGCGGCTAGAGTGCGTGGTGGTGGTTGTGACATGTGGTGATGGTGGTTGTGAAGTGTAGTGGTTGTGACGTGTGGTGGTGGTGGCTGTGACGAGTGGTGTTGGTTGGGGCAGGGGCTGGTGCTGGTGGCTGTAACAGTGGTGGTTGTTGTGTGACGGGTGGTGGTTGTGACTGTGACGGTGGTGGTAGATGCGGTGTGTGGTGGTAGATGCGGTGTGTGGTGGTGGTGTATATGACGAGTGGTGGTGGTGGTTGTGATGGGTGGTGGTGGTTGGGGCTGGTGTGATGGTGGTGCTGGAGCTGGTGGTGGTGGTGCTAGGGTGGGTGGGTGACTGGGACGGATGGTGGTGGTGGCTGGAAGAGTGGTAGCTAGTGTTTGCAAAAGTTTTAGACAGCGTTGATGTTTACTGGCAGCGTCGATGGTTGCCAGCGGCGACATTGGTGGTTTCTGGCGGCGGCGGGACCCGGCAGCAGCGGTGGTTCTTGACGGTGCAAAGCGGCGACAACATTAGGTTTTATGAAGAAGAAAGATAGGTTATTTTTGTCATTTCATTTTGTCTTACCTGAATTCGATTGTTCAACACCGGAAATAATGATTATGGGTATATCGGCATTAATTTTTTGAAAGTTAGGGTTAGATTGACACATACAATAATTTGTTATGGTTATATTGGCACTTTCTGAGATTGCAGAATTATATTGACACTTTCATCCTAAAGTCAGGGTTTTAAATGTAAATAACTCTAATTTAAATTATATAGTGAATGATACTCGTTTTGAATCCAAAGCCCATTTAAATCCATTGGGTTTGGGTACGGGTCCAAATTTTTTAGATTCGGGTCTGGATCTAACTAAATTTTGTAGGGCCGGGTCTGGGTTACCCATGACCATTCCTTGTTTCGGGAGACTCAGGCGGGCTTTTCGGGGTCGCGGTAGGTGTTGGTGGTGCCAGATTTCTTGAAGGAGGTTGGTGGTCTTGAAAGAAGAAAAAAAGATGGACGGAGGGAGATCCTAAATGAAGGAGACAGCAGCGGCAGAACGAAGAAGATAAAGAAGATGGCAGATGGAAGAAGATGGAGGCATTTGGTCATTTCACACTTCTAAAATTTAAAGTAAACTTTTCTCCCTCTGCAGTTTTCTCTGGGACAGAGGGAGTATCATATTTCACTCATTCTTCCATTCTTACTAAAAAGTACATTCGACTTTCAACAAATGTTTTTTATAGAGAAAACTACTACAATTTCGAGTTCAGGTGGGGGATGCTACTTTATATATTTTTGTAGGGTTTTATGAACAATGATTTGACATCAATAATCATTTGTTTAGAAGGTTGGAATTAATATCTTTGGTTTATAGTTTATGAATTGTTTGGACGTTGCTACCTTTCATTTTAAACTAGGTGAAAGTAATACGAAAAAGAATTTTTTTTCTAATTAACATCTAACTATTAGTTTTAAATGTGATATATTGATTGTTTTTAAAAACTAACTGTTAATTTTATAGTATATTTTTAAGTGATTAAAAAATAAATCTTAGCTTTAAATGAAAAGTAACTGTAGTGTACTAAATGCCAAATTATACAAAATAAGAAATCTGTTTGAGTTGAGTAAAAAAAATGGAGAATATTTATTTTCATTTCCTATCTAAATAAAACTTTAAGGAAGTTGTTTGACTTGCTCTTATCCCACTATCTTCTTTTTAAATCCTATTTTTCAGTTTTTACTTACAATAATTCAACTACTACATACTCATCATTATTTATATCCACATCATTTTATACACACAATTCATTATTTATATCCACATCATTTTATACATAGTATTCATTATTTATATTTTTATTGTTGACATTTGATAATATATAAATAGAAATAATATTTTGTATAGTAAAAATATTTATGTTCGTATTTCATTAGTACTCTCTCCTTTCAAAATAAAATGACATATCTGCTTTAGGACATTTTTTTTTGAAAAGCTGATGTGAAAAGGAATATTTGTGAAAAAATTGGTAGATTTTGGAAAAAAAACAGTAGATCCAGTCTTATACAGAGTATTTGTTTAAGTTAGGCCAACTCCAATGGACGCTCGATTTGCATTCCACCCAGGATAAACGGTAAAAATATCATTTCAATGGAACGTTAAAATGATACTGAGAGAATCACACATGTACACACTAGTGGAGAAGACTTAATTAAAGGCACTCAATCAAAGGTGGTTCTTGAGAAACTGCCTTTAATGAGGATCCGATGGAGGTTCAAAGTTCAGAACTCCCTCCCAACTCACTCCAAAAATTTCAAAGACACTTTTTAATTGGTTGATTTAAAGGTGATTCAATTGAAAAACCGCCTTTAATGGGGTGTTTTATTGACCTTTTGAGACTAAGTATAAATAGCTAGGGTTTACTTTTCTTCCTTTAGTTATTTTCGACTATACACACCTAGATTTGCCTAACTTATTTACTTCATTAGTTATTTTCCCCATTTTCTCTTCGCCTTCCACCGCTACCCCTGCCCTCCCGCCGTCGCCCTGCTCGTTTGCCTTTCCCCTTGCCCTCCTGCCATCCCCGTTGCCTTCCCCTATGCTCTTCTACCACTACCGTTGGGTGTCCACCGATGAAGACTTCGTCGTTGGGTGTCGTTGCTACAATATTAATCAAACATTAATATTGTAGCAACGACATCCGAGATTTGAGTTGTTTTTTTATGTTTTTTGAATCGTTTTGTTTTTGTTTTCCTTCCTTTATACTACCTCCGTCCCAAAATAAACTTCATAATTTTAAATTCAAACTGAACAAATTTCAACCGTTAATTTTTCTTAACATATATGTAAGATTATTATCATATGATATGTTTTTAGATTCATCATAGCATATATTTTCAAATTATTATTTTTTCTGATTTTTTTACATTCCCAAACAAAAATATTAGTGGTTAAAAGTTGATGTAGTTGACTCTTAAATGTCAAATTGGGAATTTTATTATGGGATGGGGGAGTATTTGTGTAATTATTTATTTTAGTTTACGATATTAGTTTGGTTGTTTTTCATTTTAAATTATTTCAGTAATGTTTGAATTATTTATAGGATAAAAATAATACTCCTTCTGTTCTAAATGAAATTGCACTCTAACTTTTTTGACACTATTCTCTATCAAAATTTGACTGCATATATGAACAACAATATTATCGTATATGGCGTTGTTCAATTCATCGTGACAAGTAATTTTTATATAAAATTTTTTATTTATGGTTATTATACATGGGTAAACATATTAATGATCAACATGTTTCTCATAGAGCGTGATAATGATTTCAATGCAATTTCAGCTGGTACAGAAGGAGTATTAAAAATTAAATTCATTTATACATTAATAAAAATTATTTAATAATATCTGAGTTTTATCATACACTCCCCTGTCCCACTCTAAATTGATTATTTATTTTTTTAGAGTCAAACTTTGATTCTAAACATAAATTGATATATAAATAATAAATATATTATGTGAGATATTGTTAGATTTGTCTTAATTTTTTTTAATATCATTTTTTATGCGGCATTATAATAAGTAACTAAAGATATTTACAGCCAGACATGATCATTGAAGGCCGTGAAAAAGTAAATAAGCAATTTAGAGTGGGACGGAGGGCGTATCATTCAAGTTCTATTAATATAAAAATTATAATGGATTTCTTGACAGACGACCTGTACATAAGCTAATGAAAAGTCCACGTATTTTTTATCTTATACTACACTGCATTTGTTAAATTACATACTACCTCCGTTTCACTAGAATTGACACACTTACCATAAGGGGGTGTTTTTTATATTGTGGCACACTTTGTGAAAATGCCAAAAAAGGAAGGGGAACAAAATAATATTACCCATTATGTCCTTGTAAATTCTGAATTATATCCTATTGAAAGAACACTAAACCTCTCCTAAAATGGAGCTTAATTAGGTGAGGTGACCCAAATCATTTGCCAATCTTTCCCTCCATTGTTTTCACTGGGCGCAAATATAAAAACATGAACTAGTGGTTTGTTCAATTCATAAATAAAGAAGCGGCCCAATTCAAAACCCAACTTCAAGAAACCATACCTCTTCTCTCAACCCTCCATATAAATTGATAAACCTAATCTTTCTGACTTCCTCTTCCTCGTAGCCATTACCCTCTCTTTCTAGCCTCTTACACGAAAACTTGCCAATATGAAGTTTCCCCTTTTGTTCAGCAATTATTGGCCATTCTTATGGACTTTCCCAACGAATCTGAAACCCAATACTCCATTCATAGTTATAGTGACGACAATATTGTCCCTGAAACCAAGCTACAGGTCGACACACTCGATGATAAAGTCGAATCGACCTTGCGTTCTTGCGTCGCCACCGGTAGTCCATCGGCGACGATTCGGTGCGCCGCACTGTTATTTCGGCCAGTCTCACGGCATCGAAGAATCACCGACTATATGTTCGGGCCTACTCGTTACAGATCCGGTCCCAGGTTGTACAATACATTCGATTGAAATGCGGCATGTGCTGACACATACTCCTCTGACTTGAACAAAGACGATGTCGATGGGGAGGACGACGTCGTTACATCACCGATGAAACCACCGTTATCTGAGGGCGTTTACCTAGTCCATGGTGTTAGAGTTGATATGTCAGCCAGTCACCCTCTAGCACACAATACACTACTGAGCTCGTTCCTGAAGGATCCAAATCGCAGCGTTCCCAGTGAGATTGAAATATGGAGTTGGGACATTTGTTGCAGAATATAAGGTTAATCCTGAGATTCCTGACATCTGTGTTGTATTTTTTAAATATGTTGGCTGACCGTGCTTTCTGAGATTCTTGACATTGTTTTGAACTGAGATTCCGAGATTCCTGAACTGTGTCATTTAAAAAAAAACTGATTTTGTAGAATTATGATGAACCATCTTAGTTTTTAACTCATTTTGTGTTATTTTTTTAAAACTGAGTTTGAGTGATTTTTTAACTGATTTTGTGGAATTATTATGAACCATACATTATGATGAAGTGAGATTCCAAGATTATTGATAGTTTCCTATACTGAAATTCCTTTACTGAACGCATTTAAAAAAAACTAAGATGGGTGATATTGGTATCAAAATTAATATAAATGTGTAACTGAATATAAATGTTTAACTGTTTGGTGTAACTGATTGTAAACGTATCACAATTATAACTGTTTGATATAAGTGATTGTAAATGTATTCTGCAACAATTAATCCAATTTATAAGCATTTAATTCTGATTGTACACATTTACTACTGATTGTACATAATTACTACTGACCTTAAATGTATTCCATAAACAAGAAAGTAAATGTATTCTGCAACAATGTATTCTGAACTTAGTTATTACATGTGCTTGTAACATTAAATTTGTTATTCATCTGCTTCTGACACTACAACAAACGTCACCTTTTGCGACATGCAAAATGTGTCACTTATCGCTAATATATTTCCCAAATGTATCTTTGCGACACTGTTTGCATCACTATTTATTACGTCGTGAAAGACCGTATAGTATTTTTGCTACACAAATTTTCATTTGTGATGCAAATAAAGCATCATTTTCTTTGTCATTAAACTACATGTCTTATGTGTTTGCGACACATTATGCGGCATTTACATTTAGTGACACATGTATGTTTGCGACACATTATGCATCAATTGCACATGATGACGAATGTACTATTGTGACATGTTATGCACCATTTAAATTTAATGATGCATGGATGCTGGCGACACATAATGCGGCATTTACATTCACATGTATATTTGCGCACGTTATGCATCAATTGCACTTAGTGAAGCATGTGTTTGTTGCGACATGTTAAGCGCCATTTGGATTTAATGTTTCATAGATGCTGACGACACATTATGCGGCATTTACATTTAGTGATAGTTGTCTGTAGCACATTATGTGCCATTTACATACAGTGATGTAGGATTATTTGCGACACATTCTACAACGTTATTTAAACTGTCGTAATGTATTTTACGACATATATTGTGACATACCGAATAATGTGAAGTGATACTCCACAACACATACAACAACAAACATAAGTGTCTTATATTATTGTGACATAAACAATTTTCATCACATGATATTATTAGTCACAAATAATACAACACTTTTGGCGTCACTTAAATATTGTGCCATTATTTATACAACATAATGAGTATCACTAATTTTTATGAATGTAATTATATCACATAAATTCAAGACATGACATTACTATTATAAATTTCATTTTTTCTAATCCAAAGCGATAAATATTTTTACAACACATAAATATTTACAATTACATATATATATACAATTAATTTTATATTAAAAAATTCTTTTTACTATTAAATTTTACAATAAATATATTAGAAATAAATGAATTATATTGAAATAAAAATCTCAATGAATAAGATAGTTGTAATATAAATTTTATTGCTTAATCAATGTATTAAAACTAGTTTCAACTCTATATGAACATTTGGATAGCAAGACAAGTTTGTCATGTTTATTTGGGTTAAAATGCCTCGCATTAACTCCATTCTTCAACTCCTTCCAAACTCGTCCAAGCTTCTTATATGTATCTATCAAGCTTGTATTCTCCTACAAGCAAAACATGAACAAATCAATGTACATATATATAAGTCTGGATTTTACATTAGTGGAAAAAACAATAAAAATAAAAATTATATGTTAAAAAATTTAACTAGAAATAATACCTTAACTTCATCCCAAACAATATCTTTTTGAGTACAAGGCACAACCCTGACGTAAGAGACCATTTGTTTCCATCTTTTCTCAATATACCTAATTGTGATGAAAATTGGCTGGGATTTAAATTGTACTACAACATAAAAAAAAATCAATTCAAATCTAGCATATGTTCACTACTTTGAACAGAAATCACTTCAGATTTACCTAATATGCAAAACTTCTATCGGTGACAAAGTTGATGAGTGGCGTAAACGCTGCAATTAAACGTGCAGAAAGACAAATTACAGGCAACCTCATGGATAATGTAGTCGCATGAATATATCATTGGTTACTTACACGTTCAAGCCGAGTGAATTAAAACTTGTTGTAGATGACGAATGAGTTTCTATTTGACTAAAATAAAGAATGATAGGAAGCATGATAAATCCAACCTTCTTGCTTTGGTTCCTTACCGGGCCCCTGTGGAGCTATCAAACTCTTTTACAGAACGAGGAGGATCACAGGTCTGAAGACTCTTTCGATGATGCACCAAGCGAACCTCAATGGAAGATGGAGGTGTACTCCCCTCACCCATTTAAACC
>JAULKM010095986.1:0-11082 GCA_032355605.1 Rubia tinctorum
ATGAGTCCGTCTCTTGAAAGACGGTCTTTTCATAAGTTATGGAAATACCAAGGTTTAAATTGCAAATTAGAAGAAATGAAGATAAACTTTTTGGGTTGAATTAATCGGGCTATAAACTTATAACTTATGCACGTTGCTTGATAAATTTTTAATATTGCAACTAAAACCTTTTACATTTCTATAATTCTAATTCAACCTCATTTTTCCATATACCTATGGAAAGACGGTCTTTTCTAAGACTTTACCTTCATTTATTACCTCGTTTATGTTATTACATTCTTGGCCAGTACATGTGCTAAATTAACATCAGCCCTAGAGGTCTTGTGGTAAATAGCACAAGTAAAAAAGTTTCATGAGTTCCCAAATGTCCATTACATCTGTTTTCCACCTCTGCTTGAAGGTTTTGTTCTCTTTTTAAGATTCAGACTTCAACTAGACAATCCGTTTGTCAAACATTACTGCTTTGCGAATTCCAAGCATTTCAGAATGGATAACAACTCAGGTTGAATATGTGAAGTGGTAGCACAAATTTTAGAGTGTTGTGATATTGATTTCATCTCCCACAATTGCTGCTTGTCCACCTGAATCTAAGCTAAGCCCGATAAACTTTTGTGCTTTTGAAATGCTGCATCGGAAATGAAGCAAGCATACTGATCAGGAAAATAGAATAAAATTACATCCCTAATTATATTTGAGGAAGTAAGAACACTTAGATGTTGCTTAATCATGCCTTCGGAAAGTTCATGAATCCCATCCCAAGAAAGCTCAATCATGGAACAATAATTTAATCTATTAGCTTCCTCTCAAATCCGGACTAGATCATTCAGCAAATCAACCTCCTTTAAATCCCACATAATTTGGGTCCTGCATATCCATATTTCCCAAATGATGCAAGAACAATGCAACGCCTTCTTCTGTGGGATCCCTTATGATCTAGTCTGCAAGCCAGTCTTGGAAAGCTATAATAGAGGAGAAATCAAAACCAAGCCAACTACACCTCCATGCTCTTTTGACTACCTCACATTGTGAAAACAAGTGATGGATTGGGTCTCTTTGTGACAGACATGTCAAACATAAATGGCTTGCAATTCCTGTGTCATAGACATGGCCTTATTAAGGATCCTCCAAATGGTAGACTTGAATCTTTGTGGGAGCTTAGCTTTCCACAACTTCTTCCACGTGTCAGGTCCATATAGGGATGCTTGCCTAGATGTTTGAGGAGCTGCATTATATTGTTTACACATAAGCTCCTTAGATCCAAGTTTAACCATGTAATCACATGTACTGGACACAGAGCATACTAATTTTTTCCGAATTATGTACTCCTGCATATTTGGGAAATGTTATATGCAAAATTTTCCTTGTAATATGCTATGGAAAGAGTGTTCTAACAAGATTTAATCTCCAATTCCTTTGGCTATCAATTAAATCAGCCACCATAAAACTGTCTGAGATGCCCAAGAATTTGTTTGAGCCAGGGGATTCTGTACTTCGAGAATTTATTCCTGAGTGATTTTTTTTGTTGACCTGACTTTATCTTTCGCTTCAATTCCTATTGAATTATTTTTTTTTTCTCCCCAATGCATAGATTTCCAACCCCATGAGGATGATTTTTTTGGCTTGTCTATGTGAATATTCAACTGGGAATATTTAGCCAAAAAAAGATAATTAAAAGGAGAGGCCTTATCAGGTAAAACTTTCCACGCCTGTTTAGCTAAAAAGACTTGGTTCATGTGGTGTGCCACCTTAAGACAAAGGCCTCCTTCAAATTTTGGCTTACATATAGAATTCTAGCTTCCAGTTGATTTTTCTATTTCCTAATTTTTCACCCCATATAAACGTCATTGTAATCTCATCAAGCTTAGAGCAGATAGTATTAGGAAGCTTGTATACTGACATTACATAGTAGGCCACTGATTGCAAGGCAATGTAACTCTGTCATGGATCGATATTCCCTCTTGCTTCCATTTGGTTACTTCCCTCTCAAAATTGTCCACAACATTTTCAAACATTCTTCTTCCTTTTTCCTGAGCTAAGCAAATTAACTCCTAAGTATTTATCAGGAAAAATAGTCCTGTGAATGTTTAATGCATAAGAATCCCAAGTTCTCCACCATTCTGGAGTATTAGGAATAAAAAAAATTGAAGATTTTTCAAAATCGATATGTTGGCAGAATAATTTAGCATAAGAATCTAACTTCTGCGCCAAGAATCTAATGTTTTGTTCTGATTTTTTTTGAAAAATAATGAAGTCATTATCATACATTAGATGAGAGATTCTCAGACTATGCCTACTTATAGGAAACCCGAATATTGATTGAGATTGATTGTGATTCAAGGCCGAAGACAGGGCTTGCTGGCAAATTATAAAGAGATAAAGTGACAAAGGACAACATTGCCTTATCCCCCTTCTAGGACTGATTTTTTTTGATATGTTTCCATTAATCACCGCGGTGTAAGAAACTGTGGATATTCACTGTGTGATCATATCAAGCCAACTTTGTGGAAACTCCAATTTTTGTAAAACTTGTATAAGGAAATCCCAAGAGACTCTTTCATATGCTTTATTCATATCTAGCTTAATAGCAGCTTATGAAATTGTCCTTTTTTCTTGCTGTATATAAAGTGTGATAATTCATGAGCCATCAGAATGCTCTATCCAATCTGTCTTCCAGGCACATGACATTAGTGTGGAATATACACATAACGAGAACGATATAAAATAAATGTAGATGTATACACAATATCCTCTGACAAGGTTAAAAAAATTGTAGTATTATAGAAGTGTGAAGTTTCATATACAAATCATAGAACTTTTGGGAGATAAGAGAGGTTGGGTGTCCTTTTCTTAGGGTATCGGGTGCAAATAAATGAGAAATTAATTATTTTGGATCATTAAAATTTCTATGGTCAATCCTTTAAGAAATCTAGAGGGTCGGATTTTCCCTTATGCCTTGCGTTTTGGACCAATATGTACATCTCAATTAATTCATGTGTTTGAAAGTTCAAATTTAAAATTTTGGTGTAAAATGTTTTGTTTCAGGTATCACTATGGTGTCATTGGTGGTTGTGAGGTAGATTTGGTGCGGTGGTAAGGTTTGGAAAGAGGTGGTAAAGGTTAATTAGGTAGTTGCCTCTAGAGGTGATATTTGGGTGAAGAAATGGGAGATTGAATAATCCAAATGTTTTGAGTACTGAAACTAGAGGGGATGATGGACAAGCTATGCCTTCATTTGATATATATGATACGAGCTATTGGGAAAATCTTGATAATAAAAGGTGAGATATTTTAGTCAAAAGGACCCTATACGTGAAATGAATCTTGTATTTTCCCTTGATAAGAGTTCTAGACATTTTTCTTATACTTATTACAATAGAAAATTAAGTAATGGCGAGGTTAGAGATATAAGTGGCTAGTATATAGTAAATATGTGGATAAAGTGTATTTCTTTTGTTGTAAATTATTTTAAAATAAAAATAACATAAGTTCTTTAGCAAATGATAGTTTTAGAAATTGGAAACATCTTAGCGAGCGACTAAAATAACATGAAAACCATGTTCAACATATTACTATTATGAACTCTTGGTATGAATTGAAACTGAGATTAGATAAGAATCAAACAATAGATAAATATTTACGACGACAGATATCTAAGGAAATAGAGCGTTGGGGACAAGTCTTAAGAAGAATAATAGCTGCTATAAAATTTCTTTCTAAATGTTCGTTGGCTTTTTGTGGATCAAATGAGAAACTTTATCAAAATAATAATGGATTTTTTTTTTGGAATAATTGAGATGATTGTTGAATTTCATGTTGTGATGGAAGATCATATTAGGCAAAATTCTAAGTCAGGAAATCCATTATCATTATTTGGGTAACAAATTTGAAATGAATTGATTTCCATTTTGGCCAATAGTGTAAGAGATGTAATCAATAAAAAATGAAAGAAGAAATACAGTTTTCAATAATTCTTGACTGTACACCAAATGTAAGTCATCAGGAACAAATGACTTTCATAGTACGATGTGTTGATGTATCTTCTAACAAAACGAAAATAGAAGAATATTTTTTAGAATTAATAGCGGTGGATGAAACAACTGGCTTGACACTTATTAATGAGTTACAAAAAGTGTTAAAATTATTAGATTTTAATATTGAAGATATTAGAGGTTAGTGTTATGATGATGGTTCAAATATGAAAGGAACAAATCAAGGGGTTCAAAATAGGTTGCGTGAAATTAATCCTAGAGCATTATATATGTCATGTTCTTGTCATGGTCTTAATTTAACCCTCGTTGATATGGCCAGTTCTTTTGTTAGGGTTATTTCCTTTTTAGGAATATTGCTACATGTATACACGTTATTTTCAAGTTCTACAAAAAGATGGAAAATGTTACTTGATAATGTTAAAGGATTCACGGTCAAATCTTTGTCAAATACAATTTGATGAGATTGAAAGTGCTGGATTTTTATTATCATCAGAAGAATCATTCAAAGTTGATTATTTTAATGTTATTGTGGACATGGTGATTACTTCTTTGAAAGAGTCGGTCTCCTGCGAGAGCGTTTCATGGTAAGACCACGAGGCAAAACACAATTAATTATAAAGGTAATAAATATAACCCCTTTAAACTTGGTGTCCGAATTGTAAATATTTTTCTCTCGAAGTCACTTTTTAAATATACGCTGAAACTTAGGGACCGATATACAAATTATGAAAAGTTACAGAAACCCTCGTCTCCTCTGTAGAATCCGTCGTCACCGGTCGTCTGTCATCGCCCTGGTACCGTTCACTGGCCATCTTATATGAATCTTCCATTGCCGTGTCGTCACTGTTCCATCGCCTGAGATTCGAGACTTCCGGATTCGATGGGCAGGGCAATTCGTGTTGATTTATTTGGTTTGCAGTGGTAGCTAATAAACTGAGTCAATAGTGGCTCTTAGTCAATGCTTATTACTAGATAAATTTGTTTGTTTGTTACTCCCTTCTCTAAGAGTGACACTTTTTTTTGTGTTTTTTCTCAAGGCATGTTTGAGCATATATTTTATACAGTATATAAATAATAAAACTACTGTATGAGATATATTTAGATTCTCCGTAATATGTAGTAACTGAATATCAAATTTTTATTTACCATTATTATATGAAACTAAAGTTATTGATGGTTAAACATACCTAAAAAAAGTGGTGGTCAAAGAGTGCCACTTTTAGAGAAGTGGAGGGAGTACCTATTTTGCAGGGATTCTTGTTGCAGTAGCCTAAATAGGCATACTGGTTTTTCATTCATTATAATATTATAAGAGATATTCTTCTCAAGTATCTGCTTCTTGAGCTTGCAGCTTTTAGTTCAATAATTCGATGCAACTCCAATAAATTGGCGCCTCCGACGATAATTTGAAAACGGCGGGTGGAGAATATTTAGCGGTGTTCAAGTTTCATCGTCGTCTTGGGATTGCAACAGTTGAGAACTTGCAGTGAAAGGAGGCGAGGTTTGGGGTGAAATCCGGGAATCGTAGTTTGGGGTTGGAACAATGAACTCTGTCGGAATTCCGTCAGAATCGGGTCGGACGTCGGGTTTTCGGATGGGTCGATTAGATTCCGTCAATATTGGGTCGGTCTTTGAGTGTCTGATGGACGGGTCAAAATTTGGATTTTGAAATGGGCTTGAGCCTATTCTATAGAAATCAAATTTAAATGATAGCATATCAAATTATAATTAGATATAAAATAAAAATACTTAGACATCACATACAAACTCTAAAAATACACATTCAAATTTAAAAAGTAAATATCAAATAAAATTTGTTAAAACATCAAATAAAAATATTTAAAAAGGCACATCAAAATAATTAATTATCAAATTAAAACACTAAAAATAAACACCATAATTTATAATATCAAATATCAAATAAAAATAATTAACATTAAATTGAAAAAATTAAAAACACACGTTAAAATAGTTAAACATCAAATAAAAAATTAAAAGCACAAATCAAATTTTAAATTGTTAATCATCAAATAAAAATAATTAAACATCAAATGAAAACATTAAAAATACACATCAAAATAGTTAAACATCAAATAAAATATTGCAACAGACATCAAACTTTAATAGTTAAAAGTTATAATACTACAATAATAATAATAATAATTAAATAGTTAAATATCAAATAAAAGCAAACACAAATTTTTAAAGATCAAAGTACGCACCAAAATGTGACACTAATATAAACATCAAATACAAATACACTAAATACACTAAATTATAGTTAAATATCAAAATAAATTCTATATATACACATGAAATAAACATAGTTAAACATCAAGTAAATACACTAAAATATATTGAATAAAAAAAGTTAAATGACCAATAAAAATACTAAGAATTCACATCAAATTAAAGTAATTAAACATCAAATGATAACACTAAAAAAACTTCAAAATAAAAAAAATTCAATGATAACACTAAAAAATACATCAAAATAAATATAGTTGAAACATCAAATAAAAACACTAAAATATACATAAAATTAAAAAGACAACAGTGCACATCAAATTAGAATAATAAATATCAAAACAATAAACTAAAAACACATTAAAAAAACTAAAATACACATAAAGTTTAAAACATCAAGCGTCACATCAAAATATGACACTGATATCGGAATATATAAAACATCAATATTAAAATTTTAAAAACAAATCCGTGCTCTTGAAACATCAAAGGATACATATAATAAAATATAAATATTCAAAAAAATTAATGTCAATTTTTTAAAAGGGCTTACTGAAAAATTAACACATCAATTAAATGAAAGTATAAATTAAATTTTAAGAAAATAATATACCACTACTAGTGTCAACATGTATAAAATGTCATAAAAATAACATGTAAACAAGAGATTTACAATAAAAGATCAAAATTTAACTTTAAAACATATGATTTTAGTGGGGGAAAGCCTTATGAAAAAACATCACAAGATTTGGTTGAAACATCAAATAATTAATTTGAGACATCAAGTCTGGTAATAAAATGACGCGCATTGAGCAGAAATGGGGAATAAAATTAACACGCGAGATTTTTTGACTCAGATCTTGACCCGAGAGATTCTTATGACCCGAAATCATTAATTTTCCATTTGTTTTATACTCAGCACCCCCAAAAAGTGGTATTTGCATCCATATCCCTCCTTCCTCTCCCAAACTTTCTTAAATTATGTTTGAAAACCCTAATTAAACTTCATAATATTGCACATTAATTTTTAGTCTCGTTGTAAGGCGGTCTCGCACAAAACTTTTTTTCTTTGAAATCTAGATTTGACAAATTGAAATAATTTTAAAATATTTTTGGTTTTTTGTTTAGTTCAAAAATTCTATCATTAAAAAACGATGAGTTGAGAAAACATTGTGATAGTCTAAAAACTACTCTTATCCATAGTGACTTAACTGATGTTGAGTTATATGATTTATTAACTGAACTAAAAATATTGCAATCGACTTTGCCAAATGAGACGTTATCTGCAATTGCTCCTTGAATTTGTTATAAGTGTAGATTGTTATCCCAATGTTGCTATTGCATATACAATTTTGTTGACAATGCCTGCTGCTTTAGCATCAGTTGAGAAGAGTTTTTCAAAGTTAAAATTGCTGAAAACATATTTGAGATCGACGATGTCATAAGAAAGATTTAATTGACTTGCAATGTTGTGCAAAGAAATTGAAATTTTAGATAATTTACAAATAGATAGCATTATAGATGATTTTGCAAATAAAAATGCAAGTAGAACCCATTTTCTATAATTATTTTAGGATTACCAAAATATTATGTTACATTTATATTGTATACATAAAGGGCCTTTTTTTAAGACTAAATTGTTTATTTGAACTCTAACATATATTTGAATACCATCTTTTGGTCTCCACTCCCAATTCTGCCCCTATTCAGCCCTCAACATTTTGAAAATAATTTGTTTGGACCCCAAGGTGGTTTTCAAGGTGGTTTTGGGTAGACTAAATTATTTTTTTAGTCCCTAACATATGATTTTATGTCATCTTTTGGTCTCCAAAATCACCTTGAAAACCATCTTGGGGCCAAACAAATTATTTTCAAAATGTTAAGAGGCGAATATGGACAGTTTTGGGAGTGGGGTCCAAATAAATAATTTAGTCTTTTTTTTTAAATTTTGCCCGGGCCTCATTTTCGTTGAAACCAGCCCTATGTTGGTAAGATCCACAGAATCCATTTTGCAACAAAAATGATATAAACCCCATCCAGGCATCTGCATTCTCTTACAACTAATGCAGAAAAGTTTTAATCATCCATCTTACACCCAAGCTTCCACTTTTCTACGTTTTATTGGGCAAGAAGGAGATATCCTGTTCGGGAACTCAGCAAAACTCTAAAACCTCCAAAAACGCACATGGGTTTAGTTTCACAATAAATGAGTTACACGTTAAACATGGGACACCCAATAACTTCAGAGACCAAGTCTTGTCAGCCATCATGCTATTCATAAGCATTTATTGTGGCAGCAGGTGATATCTTCGACCCTAAGAATTTGCAAATGGCCATAAAAACAAAAACCTCAAAAAATTACAAATCAAGCACAGAAACCAGAATTTCATTCCACCTTACCAAATCAAATATACTACCTGTATCCCAAACTGATTGTCATACTTGTGTTTGGTATGCAGATTAAAGGAGGAGTAAATGTATGGAGGAGAAGTAGTGGAAAGAAAGAAAGAAAATAAAGAAAATAAAGTACCATAAGTGAGTTGATGAGAATAAATATAAGGGTGTTTAACTAGAATATCTCAAAATGTGAAGATCGTAGTGGGATGTCCCAATAAGAAAAGTGTGAAGATCATTGTTGGGCGGAGGGTGTAAGTTGGAATTTCTAATTACTAATGCTAGTTTAGATTTCAACTGACCAAATATCATAACTCGGTGTCCACATTAATTGCAATCAACCACAAACTAAATAGAAACATATGCGAAGGGCATGTGCCGGTGGTTTCTTAATTTTAAAAAACCGCTCTAGAAACCGAAAATACTCTACAGTGATGATTTCTAAACCGATTTTTAACTAAAAATCGGTCCCTAGTTTCTTGTGTGGGAACCGGTCAAGAAATCGGTTGCCTGACAAAGCACATGCAATTCCACATGCACGTTGGGCTCTCTACAGCAGCCTACAAATGTTGACCAGTCCAGGGGACACGTGTCGCCCCTGGAATGGGCCACGTGTCCCCTAATGAAAATTCTTTTTAAAAAAAAATTCAAAAATTTTGATTTGAAAAATATTGAAAAAAATCTAGAAAAATCTGGAAAAAGTGGGAAAAAATTGAAAATAAATTATTTTAAAAATATATTTATTCACACAATATTAATATGAAAAAATGAAATTAAATTTTAAAAAAGAAAATGTAAAATTAAATTTCGCATTCAAATTATTTTGAGTGGACATATTTAATTAAATTAAATATTAATGGTAAAATTAATGAATAGGATATTGAGAATCAAGTGGGGTCCATGAATAGTACAAAGTGGTTTCTTACCACTGTGGAGAGGAAAATGAGTGGTTTCTTAGGGTTAGTTGGAAGAGAGAGAATAAGAAAAATAATATATTTAATTGGTAAGAAACCGGTAGCGGTTTCTACCGACCTAAATTACCTGAGATGAACTCGGTAAAATATAACTCACGAGTTCCTCATTTAAATATACTACAGGCAAAGGAGGCATTTGGCTCATAATTCCAGGCATATTCCTCATGCTGAATCCAAAAAGTCAATTTGGAAGAAGAAATGTCAAATCACCAAACCAGATTCCAGGAAATCTACATTCTAAGGGAACTGATACAAAGAAGATTCAGATTGATGGGGAGTACACGCACTCTTGCAAATGCTGCAGAGCACACCTTGCCACTTGAAAATAATGGCGAAATAGGATTTCAAGACCAGTCCATGTAAGAACCTATGATGCTCTCTATTATTAAGAACACTACAGCAAAACAAACACTCTGCTTCTCCAAATGGCCATGTTAATCTACACAACATCACATTAGATTCTAAAGAACTTTAAAAAAGTAGATCCGTGGACAGCACTCTTCATTACTCAAGAAGAATTAGACCATACTATACGGTAGCCAATATCAGCAAGGCTGCCCATTCTTAAATATCAAACACAACCAACATCTTGGCGCTAGGCTAGCCATATCCACTTGACCTTATAATGAAAGATGACGAAGCCTACATCTGTCTATCACCCTATAGACAATATTATGAGAATCATTTTCCATAAAGGTTCCTTGTCTATTTCATGGTCTCAGCATGAACCTTAATATTACTTGCTTTACCTAAACAGCCAGAAACTACAAGATCCTCTTAGTTCGCAATTTTAAATGTATCAAGCTTTCCATCACAAGTCAAAACTTAACAAATTCTTTTCACTTTAAACCAGTCTAGCCAGGGACCTACATCAAAAGAGCAGCAACTGTCATCAACATTAAAATATCCAACAGCTGGAGCTTGAGATCTCTACCAGGCCATTGTTGTACAAGGCTTCAGAACAGACAAACAAAGTTCAATGGTCAGCATAATCCGCCTCATAAACAAGTTACCTTGAAAGTTGTAAGATTAGATGAAATTCGACCAAGAGCTTGATTGTTCTCTTCAAGGAGACGCCGAGTAGTGCCAATTAAACCTGCAACCCAGATCAAAAGACTCAACTGGAACCACCCTAACAGAACAGTGTCGAATATACAGGATTATCATCAGATTTTGCCAGTACAAACTGAAGCCTGAATGTAGCTATAGGGTTACGAGAAAAGTGAACGCTACAGCAAAAAATTAAATTTCCAATTTAAAAACTACATTTTTTAAAATTCTACTAGTAGATACAGGAATCACTGTTAAATGAGGAGATGAATGTAACGATGCATAAAACAAGCTGGTATAGGAATTATATCAATTTTGACATGTTGCGCTTAATTTCTAAAACGAAAATAATGTTGGAAAAATAGTTGATTTTTCGTCAACTTTTGGGCTCAGTTTTGAGTAGGATCCGAAATGAATTGGGTCCGGTG
>JAULKM010096007.1:0-11082 GCA_032355605.1 Rubia tinctorum
AAATACCCGTAAATTTTAGCTTGGCGGGGGCTGGAGCCCCCTCCAGCCCCCTTGTACATCCGCCCCTGGTTTCAAATGTATAGACACTGCAGGGGTGGCAAATGGGCGGACGGGTCAAATATGAGTTGGGTAATATGGGTAAATAAAAAATATGGGTATGACCCATTTAGACCCATATTATGACGGGTCAAATATGGGTCGGGTCAAATATGGGTTGGGTTGAAACCCGCTCAACCCGTGGGTTGAAAATCATTCAACTCATGAGTCAAAAAATGAGTAAACCCACAGGTTTCAACCCATATATAACCCATATGGGTATATATATAGATATATACTATATTTTCACCGTGCTTCCTTAGGTATACGCTTGCATGTATATATAAATATACACATGTTATCAGTATTGGTGGTTATCTGCATCTGATCTCCAAATTGTACCCAAAGAAGCTCTACCTTAATCCCATGTCTTGCGCATCAAATATCCTATAAATCCCCAGAATTTAGAACAGATGAAGCGCTGGCTAGGTAGTTAAGGGATAAATACCATATTTCAGTTGGACGTAAGTCAGGGTTTGGCCTCGTTAGGTTGAAGGGTGTTTGCATATGGGTATATATATACACCAACCCATATGTGTTTATATATCAACTCATATGGGTAAATCCGTGGGTTTCAACCCATATGGGTAAACTCGCAGTCAACCACAAACTCAACCCGTCCGACCCATATTTTTTCAATACTCATTTGACCCATTACTCATTTAACTCATTACCAATTTTACTCATACTCATCCAGGTTTAAAAACAGACAACCCGCTTGACCCGCGGGTTACGGGTCTATTTTGCCACCCTAGACACTGGCGGAACGAGGACATAATTTAGGGGGAGAATGTTAGACAGTCATATAGAAGAATAGTATTAGAGTTCTTGTTGTCTTTCAACTCTTCTATGTAATTTTCTATATATTTTCACCACTTAATAACACTATGTATTATAGGAAAATTCTCTCTAAGCATGGTATCAAAACATTCTCTCTAAACAGAGGAGTGCTAAATTAACCAAAAAAATCCGATCACTTATTTCGGTATGCAGAGAAATATATTTTCCCGGACACTTCGACATGTATATTCAAATCAAAATAATTGTATAATGAGGTTATACCATGTTAATTAATCAATTAAAATAAATATAAATAAAGATGTTAAAATGAATTTGTAAACAAATCACAATCACAAATCAATTTATATTCAATTAAGACTATTTATGTCCAATTGCAATCAATTTAATTAAACAAATTAATTTGAATAATAACCTAATAGACAAGATAACATATTTTTAGACAAGTTAAAATGTGTGGAAATAATTAATTGTAGAAAATAAGAGTTAAAAATATGTAAATGAAATCGATTCACAAATTACCATTTAGGTGTGCGTGACAACTCCTTTACAATCAATTCTTAAATCCATTGATTATTCATTGACTTCTTCCCAACAATTTACATCAAAGACAACTTCTTGTGCAAGACCGTCTCACAGCGAGACCAGTGATTAATATTCAATATTATGAAGTTTAATTAGAAATGAGCTTCCAAATATAATTTAAAAAAATTTGGAAGAGGAATGAGGGATTTGGGTGCGGATACCACTTTTGGGGGTATTGAGCATAAATAATTGGGGGAATTAATGATTCTGGGTCAAAAATCTAGATCGAAAAATCTCGCAGGTCAATTTTTCTCCCAATTTTCGCTCAATGTGCCCCTTTTTACTATAGGAATTGATGTTTCACTTCTAGTACTTGAGGTTTCAATCAACATTGTGATATTATATCAAAAGCCTTTTTTCTACTAAAATCACGAGGTTATGATCTTTTAATGTAAATCAAGTGTTTATATGTTAAAAAATTTCACATTTTATTTGTTTCGGAACTAGTTTAGGATATTTTACTATCTTAAATTTAAAATTTTAAGGCATTGACTGGCCATTTCTGGCCACTGACCTACTGGAAATTACCAAACTACTCTTTCTACCTAATACAAAATTTTGAAAGACAAAAATGCCTCTTGCCCCACCGTTGTTCTGCCACCACCGCCACTGCTCCACCACCATCGCCGCCGCGACACCGTCCGTGGCGCCACTTTGTCTCGCATGAAAACACCCTCATTAACCCCGACGCGCCTGGAAAACACCCCATACACCATCCAGCCCAACGCGCCTCCACTTCCTCCGTTGCCGCGCCGCCGAAGCCCTAGCGCCACCACCCCTCCTCTCCCCCACCACCACCATCTCCACCCGCCACCCAACCCCCCTAAAATCGTAGCACACCACCCATCTCATCCAGCGCCGCCGTTTCAACAGAAACAAGACTAAAGAACAGATTACCAACATCAACAAGATATAGAAATAAGATTCCAGATTATCGGCGGGCAAAGATTACTGATTATCGGCGGTGGTGGGAAAAGAGACAATATTATATATTATCGACGGCGGTGGGAAAATCTCACACTACGACGGCGACGGAGGACGAAAACCGAAAGTTCAAGGTGTCGGATGTGGATGGGTGGTGGGCGTCGATTGTGGCGCTGCGGGAGATGGTTGATAGATGGTGGTGCTACGATGGGGGCGATGGAAATAGGGTGGGGGATGATCGATTAAGAAGGAGGTGGAGTTGGTTAAGAAGAGGAGAAGGAGGCGGTGAAGAATGGAGAAGGAGGCGGAGAAGGATGGGGTGAAGAATGAAGAAGGAGGCGGAGAAGGTTGCGGTGAAGAATGGAGACGGAGGCGGTGAATGAATGAAGAAGGAGGCAGACGAAACAGAGAAGGAGAACAGAAGCCCTGAAAACAAATACAGCAGGTCTGAATAATTTTTTTTATTATTAAAAAAATTGGAGGGGTAAGATTGACTTTTCACCCAATTTCAGACTAAATATTGCTGGAAATGGTTATATTTGCACTTTTCACTAGTTATCTAGGGTTATATTTGCACTTTCAATTATCAGAAAGTTATATTTGTACTTATGTGAATTAGTTAGAGTTATATATGCATTTTGTTCAATTTTTAACTTATAATTTTTTTGATTGATTTGTTAACTTTTTCGCACGTCAGTTTAAAAATTAATATTGATGCTTATTATTTTTTAATATTAGAATTTTATTTAATGTATTTTTATGTTTCAATATTGTGAATTGATTTTATTAATTTAAAATTAAAATTTTTTATTTTTAAATATTAGATTATTTTTTGAAAATATTAGATTTTTATTTATTGTACTCGTGATGTTTCAATTTTTTAAATTTAAATTTTGATGTTTCTTATTTTTAATATTATATTTTTATTTAATGTATTATTGATGTTTTAAGAGTGTGAAGATTTATTTAATTTTAATATTGATATTTCTTATTTTTGAATATCATATTTCTTATTTTATGTATTCTTAATGTTTTAGTTTTATTCAATCTACTTTGATTTTTTTTATGTATGTACTTCTTCCGTTTCTCTATAAATTGCACCATAAGTTTAGGTGTTTGGATTTAGGTGGAGAAAATGAGTGGATAAAATTGAAAGTAGAATGTAAAAATAAAACGAGTGGATGAAATTGAAGAAATATTACCAAAAATGGAAAGTGTGCCAATATAAAATAAACAACCTAAAAGGGAAAGTGTGTCAATAATAGAGAAACGGGGGGAGTATAGTGTTTTATTTAATGTTTTACTATTTAAATTTAGTGTTTTTATTTGATATTAATTATTTTAATTTGATGTTCATGTTTAGTAGTATTTTTATTTCATGTTTAAGTATCTTAACTAATTTTATTTGATTTTTTACAATTTGAAATTGATGTGTTAATATTTAAATTAAAGGTTTCTTAAGTATAATTATATGACGAAGTTTTAGGAAGAGTAATTGGACATAAGCCCATTTGAACTGGACCAAATAATTTATTTGTGGCCCAGAAAATTAGTAATCTCCAGATCTGAGTTCATTGACCAAACATGCCGAAAAACATCAGAGACACTCCGAGAATGGAACGATCGGAAAATGTCACGACCGACGCCAACCGCACCGGAAAGTATATGAAAAACGCAGAGAGCACGGTTGATTGAAAACGACCACCTGTTTGACGGAAAATGAAAATCCATCAGGCGACAGATCTGAATCTGAAAATCGGAAGCGCAAACGCAGAGAGCACATTTGGATCTGAAAAATGAAAACGACTAAAATTTCAGAGCTTCCCACCTCCGTCTACATCACACGACTGCCTTTTATCCATCACGCCTCCGCCTTCTTCTATACCCGACGGCGATAGTACTGTACGAAATTTCGAGCAGAGGTCGCCGGGCGATGGAGTTGGTTAAATTTCTGACCAATCTGAAAACGAGGTCGTCGAAGCAAGCACGTCAAGCGACGGAGATGCGAGCTGACAGCGGGGCGACACCATCTCCGACTCCCTAGTCGGAGAAAAAATAACTTCTCCTTTTTTTGCAATTTTGTCCATGATTCACTAACTGTTTTATAATGGACCCCCCGAGAGTAAAATTATTGTATTTTGAACCCTGAATTCAACCGACTCCTATATTGTAGTATTCCATATTTTCTATTTAGTCTTTGGTTGACGAACTCTACATTAAAATTTCCGAATTTCCATATTCACTAGAAATGACTGCAGTTGAATAAGGAATAATTGATTAATTACCATCACACGGTCCACACAAAATGAGAAATCACTATGATAGATAAAAGAAACTGGCACGTAGGATAAATGAAGAATGGTTTAATAAGCCATCAGTATAGTGAGTAATGAACGGTGTCGTTCTGCTGACCATGTTTGCAAATCCATCGTCTTTTTTTGGCAATATTTCGTCCGTCAGCTCTGTAAAACTCTCTTCTACAAATTTTGGTACACACAATTTTTCCTTGCTGAATCTGGAGATACAACCAACAATTCCACCAGATTTCTCAACGCTCCCAAAATTTAAAATATTAGGGGTGGTGTAACGGCTAATATCAACATAAATCTTTCAAACTAATACCTGCAATCCTCTGGTCGGCAGATCGTATGGGAGGCTGGCGCACCCCTTCTGCCCCTCTAGTTCCGCCTCTGTGTGTAGACGTACTCGTAATAGTTCAAAAAATGTTCTGAAATTTGACAGATTAATGATCAAATTAACTAGGAAAAATCAAATTTTACACAAGAATTGGGGTTTATTATTAATAGAGAGAAAAAAACATTTCTTCTAACTCTATTATTTGTTCTTTAGAGTTATTATCTAACCTGAATTAAATTAAATAGAATTGAATTGAACAAAAATCTACTGAACTAAACTAAAAGTAAATGTATAAAAATATAGTGATAATATGATTAAATTAAACTAGAATTCATCAAAAGGAGTATCTTCTATGAAAAAAAATCGTTAAAATGACAAGAAGTAGAATCTCTTCATCCTCCTCCTCAACCTTCAACTTCATCCCAAATATTAAGAATCAAACTTTAAGAATTAAAAGATGTCCAAATCTTTGGTCTAATTGAGTGATTGAGCAAGAAGTAGAGCCTCTCGCAAGCTCCCGCGAGACTCGCGTAGGCATAGGCTACAATGGCGTGGCGGCGCTAGGGACTTTGCACGGGCGGAAGAAAGGCAGAGAATCGAACGGCGGCGCGGTTGGGCATGGGACGGACAGCTCACAATTTCGCAAAGGTAGGTTTTGGTCTGGTTGCAATTTGGGGATTTTCTGAATGAGCCAATCGAGTGGCCTAATTGGGTTTAACCCTATTTTTGTTTTTGTTTTTTACCTTAAGAAATTTAAACGACGTCATTTTGATATATGAAGACAAAATTAATAATAAATATTAAAAAAATACTTAAACGGGGCTCAATTATATATATATATATATATTAAAAGGCCGGTTTTCTTCTTCATCTGGGCGAAGAGATAGGGGCGGAAGAAACAGGGTTAGGAGTGGCACAAGCCATGAATTTCGGGGATGCCTAGGCCTAATTTCCGTGCCACCGGACCCTAGGGGTGGCGCCGGTAGCCCCACGCCCCCTGGTTTCTACCACTACTTCGCCGCCCTCCTTTTTTCGGCCGCTACGTCGATGTTCATCTTCCTTCCTTCTTCGGCTGCTCCAATTTGGCTTGACGAAATGATTTTTCTTTTTGTGTGAAATCAAAGCATCAAATTTGAAACGGAACTATGCTTTTGCGAAATCAAATCCTCGTGGTAAATTTTATTTCTCCGTCGGGTTGTGAAATCGAAGTGAAATCTACTTCCAATTTCACAATCGGTTTCTTCTACGTATGAAATATGCTTCCAATTTTGTGAATATTTATTTTTCCGCCACCAAGTTGAATCTCTTCAAAACCTACGTTCAGGTTCACAAATTGAAGCAGCAACATGAGTTTCCAACTTCAGAAATTGAAGCAACATAATGGGATTCTAGCGAAACGTGATTTTTCCATCGGGTTTCACAAATCGAAGCTGTTGTTCATCGTTGGGTTTCCGTCGTGTTTTTTTTTGGTAAAATGTGCTTGTCATCTGGCCTAAAATTAGGATTTGAATCGGTTTTGTCTAAGTTCGCATAGTATTGAATTGAATATGATTTGGGCCTTGCTGTTTGAATTTGAAATTTTAGTTTGGCTTGGTCCAAAAGTTCACATCTAAAAACTTAATATCAAATTTAAAACATTAAACATCAAAGGATTAAAAATACACATTAAAATTGAAATAATTGAAAATCAAATGAAAATAGTAAAAAGAGTTTGTCTATTGAAAGACAGTATTTCCATAAGTTATGGAAAGATCAATGACTCAAATGCATTTTTACCACAAAAAGATGAAAATTTTTGGGTTAAATCAATTAAAATTCTGGTCAAACTTGAACTATAACCTATTTGGATAAACTCACACGCCAACAGTATTTTAGTTTTGGTTAAAAACATTACAGATTTAGAGTGATACATTACATATTTAGAGCGAAACATATATACTTAGAGTAATGTTATTCACAGTGAAAACTCATAGTGAAACATCATAATGAAGGTGTGACATTAATGAAAACACTAATATATCCATGATTAGTTGCACTTTTAAGGAAAGTGATTAGTGATTTGGTCTTTTCATTAATGTCACGTCATTCACTATGATGTTTCAATATGAATTTTCACTGTGAATATCATTACTCATATAATTATATGTTTTACTCTAACTATGTAATCTTCTAACCAAAACTCAAAGGTTTCACTTGCAGTTATCGCAGAGTATAAATTCACAACTTCATATTATTCTAATTAAGTCTCATCTTTCCATATGTCTATACAAAGATGGTCTTTCTCGACACTTTGTCATTTTAAATTGATGTTGATCTATTTAATTTGATGTTTTAATATTTTTATTTGTATTATTATTTTATCATAAATTTTAGAGATTATTGGATTAAGACCCAAATATTACAACAAATTGGATTTGAACAATGAATTGAAGTATGAGTAATCATTCTAAATAATTGGTACTCCCTTTGTCCCAAACTATATCGCAGAGAAATTTCAGGTGATATTTTTTACAATGAAAAATTCAGGAAAAAAAACTGATAGTAAGCATGATTTGAAATTATTAAAAAAATGATTGGTGTCAACATAAATAGTGTCACATTACAAAAAATTACAGCTATATTACACACTAATCTTACCCTCTAAATTACAAATTTGACCCACACTAACAACCGATAGTGGCACTATGGATACGGGATATACTCCTTGAATTGAACAATGAAACAATGTCATTAACTGACATACTGCTAAATCTCTTGTGGTATCATAGAAATAAGCTATCACATGGAGAAATTCATGCTCATCATATATCACAAGTGATTCAACACTCTATGAAATAAATTGACGAAGTCAAGCAAGGGAAATCCCAAAAAAATTACTACAATGAATGAATATCAGACATCACCCCTAACCACGATATAAATTCTTTCCAACCAGGATTAACTATTTTCTTCAATGCGGAAACATTAAACGAAAAAATATACTTAGGTTGGCATGTGCAAACACAAGATAACAAATGGGTATGTGGAGCAACAAAACGTATAAAGAATAGATACCAAACACTATTTGCAAAGGCCATGGCATTAACAGATGCAGTAAAATGATGCATAGAAAAAAATCATTGCCTACTGCTATCAAGGGAGATGCGCAAGTAATCCATGCTATCCAGTCAAATATGGAGAATAGATCAGACTTTAGTATGCTCATAAATTAATAGATCGTTATTACCAAAACTCGGAGACCCGATAGTTAGATGGATCCCAAGAGGGAAAAACTCAATTGCGGACCAATTGGCACAATTTCAAAAGATCAATCCTTTGGATATGTCTTCATGGAGTTCTACTCCACCTTTTGTAAGTGTTACTGATATCAATGATCAACTACCAATTTTCTTTTTCTTTTTTTTTTCAAAAAAATTGACTCTAAATATTTTTAATAAGATCATTAATTACCCTTCAATACAAATCAATACAAGTTGCACTTTTGGCTAAGAACTTGTCATCTTTATTAATGGGACCCGCAACTTCATCTTCTTCAGTAAGAAGAGAAGACATGGATTCAAGAACAAATTGTGAAGAACACAAAAAAATAAACAACCCAACAAGAACACAACAAAGCAAACAAAACAAATAAATAAACACCAAAAAATAACACTAAGAACAGAGCAAAAATTAAAAAATAAACGCCCTACACAACTAGGGCTCTGTGAAATAAAAAAGCTGGAAAAATAAAACAATACCATAATCGAAACACCAGAGAACAAAATGCCTCTAACAAAATCTAATATAAACTCATTAATCCCCAATAATAAACCCTAGAAATTGAAAAACTAAGCAATAGTCAATAGGATATAGTAATATACGACATTCACAACTACAACAAAGAAATCAACCGTATAAACTTATCCACCAAGAATAAAAGCAAAATAACCACAATAGAAGCAAAGCACATGAATTTATACGAATCCAATCGATACCCAAGAAACAAACAAGAAACATGTCATAAAAATTAAAACCCAATACAAAAAACATCCAACCATGGCCTTAATTTAGTAGAAAAAAATGTTTCGAGGTTCTAGAGTTTTAAAAAGACTAAATTATTTTGGGTCCCTAACATATCATCTTATACCATCTTTTGGTCCCTGGGATCAAAACCGCATCCTTTTGGGACCCAAAAAATATAAAATGATTTGTCTGGTCCCAAAACTAGATTCAAGGGTGGTTTGGAGGTAAATCGTAATTATTTTCCGATTTAGTCAGGGGTATTTTTGTAATTTTATTAATTAAAAAATATATTCAATTAAAAATTCCCAATTTCCTCGGAGACCAAAAGATGGTATTGCGACATATATTGGGTACCAAAAATAAAATTTAGTCTTTCAATTAAAAATTCTCTTATGCTCGTCCTCTAAAACCCTTTCTTCCCCCTTCCCCCCCATTCAGCCGCCACCTCCACTTGAAATCGCCGCCACCCGAAACCCCTTCCCCCTATTCTACCGACACTTCCACCTCAGCGTCATGAGCCAGAGTCTCGCCCTCAAAATTTTTGAGAAAGACTTCTCCATCTCCGTTTCCAAGGTTGACAAGACCGTTGACCGCGCCTCGCAGGAGAGTCACCTTCTGCTTTCCGGATCATACATTCCCAAGGACTTAGTCTTCTCCACCCAGAGGCTTAGATCCTTCATTATTCGGTTGACCAGACGATTGAGGCACTGGTGGAGAACATGGAGCTCGACGACACCATCATCGACGGTGGAAACGAGTGGTACGAGAAGAGGGGTTTGATGTACCTCTCTGGCGGTGGTAGCTACGGTGGAGGCAGCTGCAGAGGCGGTGGATATGGTGGAGTTGGAGCTAGGGTTTAGAGGGAGAGGTGGCGCAGATGGGATGGCGGAACTGGTGAGGGAGGAAGGAGAAGGTCGGTGTTGGAGAGAAAACGAGGTCTATCGGCTATGGGAAGCCTTTCTCTGCGATGTTGAGGGCTAGGCCCTGGCCCGTGATGGCAAGGAGGAGGTGACGAAGGAATAGGGGGAAGGGAAAGAGGGGGGGAAAGGGTTTCAAAGGACGAGCATAGGGGTTTTTGAGAATTTTTGGGGGAATTTTTAATTGAAACACTAAATTATTTTTGTGATACCTAATATATGTTGCAATACCATCTTTTGGTCCTCAAGGAAATTGGGAATTTTTAAATGAAAATATTTTTAATTAGTAAAATACCCTTACTATATCGAAAAATAATCATGGTTTATCTGAAAACCACCCTGAACTGATTTTGGGACCAAACAAATCATTTTGTATTTGTTGGATCCCAAAATGATGCATTTTTGGTCTCTTGGATCAAAAGTTGGTATAAGATGATATGTTAGAGTCCAAAAAACAATTTAGTCTTTTAAAAAACTAAACACAAACTTACTAGATCTGATACTAACAACGCAACAACAACGGTTAGCAACTAAATTAAGCAAGAAACACGTGAAAAGGAAGTCCGTGGATGAGAAAATTTTAAGATGCTAGGTTTTTTCTTCTTCAAAATTGGGAGAAAGGTGGAGGAGAGGAAAGAAAAATTGTTGGAGTTGACAGATAAAGGGAGAGAGACAGAGAGAGACAAAGAGTAATAATTGAGGGTTGGAATGTGAGACACCCGTGAATGGGAAAGACAAGTCAGGTGTGGGAACACAAAAAGTGCCCACATTAATTAGCATCTAATCAATCCAACAATTTTGCAATTCAGATGAAGTGCAAGGGAATTTATGTACATTTATAGGCAGCCTTATGTGTCCATTTTATATGGTGATTTTGGTACCTTCTTAGACTCATTTTGGTAGATTTTGACACTCTGAAAACCCCATGTTACCTTGAATTTTTATTATTAGAGTTGAGAGCGACTTTATCGCTTTTGTCACTAATAATGAGAATCTCGTGAGAAAATGTAATTATAGGAGACGTGAAAACTTTGAAAACTCCATTTTGAAGACTTTTGAAGACCCGGAGAAAGAAAGAAGAGAAGACTACATGAAGACCAAGAAGTTAAGTAATTTTAGGGCA
>JAULKM010096015.1:0-11082 GCA_032355605.1 Rubia tinctorum
GTTCGGTGAAATCCACCTACGTCTGCGGGGTCTGGCCCAGTTCAGAATAAATCCACTAATCAGAGATACAGTACAAACCATACAACTATACTTATCATCTAATTACAATGTGTGGATTTTGCAAACTCCCCTTACTACCGATCCGCCTTGATCAGACTCTCTCTGACCTCGAAACTCATCGACGTTGGATCTTCTTCTCCTCCCTAGGAATTAAGGCATACGTTCTGAATTTTGAACAACACGTATGTTGGAACATATAAATTTCGACTCTTGCAAAGCTTCTCGGCCGAAAGTAAATCTGAAGTGCAGATTTTTCTCGATTAAATTCACACGTATTGCAGCCGTTAATGTCCTCTATTTATAGTTCATGTGCAGATTAGAATACTCCATGATTATATCCATAATATTTCTATTTCTTATTTGCTTCTGAAGCACAGCAAATCCCATAAATAAAGGGATTTTTTAATCTTAAATATCTCATAATATTCCATAAATCCAATTCCATAATTATAGGAATTTTCATAAAACCATTATACTTCTAAACGGCTGAATTAAATATTTCTTAAACTCCAGGTTTCCATAAATCAGTTTAGCCGCAATATTCTAGTCACCAATTCTGAAATCTCCAGTATGTTCCAACATGGAACGTTTTTCTTCTTTAACTCTAATTCACAAATGCCAACATACTACTCCATGAAATTCACATAACTTTACAAGTTCAATTCAGTTTAATTCATTTCAGTTCTGTGTATTATAAATTTAATTTGGTAAATTATAACTTAATGACAAAGTCTTGGGAAAGACCATTTTTCCATAGATTTATGGAAAGATGGGTTTAATTAGAATAATAGGAAGATATAAGGTTTTATTTTCAATATTAAAATTTTATTATGCAACGTGTAATAGTTATAAGTTTATGACTCGATTAATGCAACTCAAATTTTTTATCATTATTTCTTTAAATTTGCAGTTTAAACCTTTATCTTTCCAAGATTTATGGAAAGACCGTTTTCAAGAGACATACTCTAACTTAATTTAGTCATATATTACTATTTTTAACACACTTATTTTAGTTCATTTCAGTTCAGATCATACCAAATCATATCATATCAGTTCAAATAATCTCCAGAGAACAGGCAGTAACTCATATTTTTTAAATCAAAATATTTCACCCTCCCTCATATCCAGGGGCAGAGGCAGAAAAAGAAATTTGGTGGGTCACAATTTAATTTGATGACTTTGTCTATGAAGATAGTGTTAAAATTTTGAGAAATTTTAAATTTAGAAAGATAAAGTAATTTAAAATAAAAAATAAATTAAAATACTAATAAAAAATCATAGTATTAATCAACTAAAAATAATTAAAATAATAATTTTTCAAAAAAAGGTGGGGGCGATTGCCCCACCTTGTCCAGGCTTAGATCCGTCACTGCCCATATCAGATGAGATTTGATTTTTTTTAAATAGAAAAAAACATTTGACCTTGCCTATGATCCAAACATCAAACTATTTTTACCACTAGGAAATATTTTCTTCATAATTTGGTATGCTACTAGAATCGAAATTCGTCGAGCGGTTGGTTTTGGCGGTTGTGAGATGGAATGGTGGATACCAGCTTTCCGCTGTATGAAGATGGTGTATGCCACGTTTTGGAAATTTCATCATTTTATTCCTACTTCTTCTGCAAATGCTTTATTTTCTCTGTATAATTTTCATCTAACTTTGCAGTAAATACATCTCGACAAACACACAATTTTGTTTTTAAAACAGACTTTTCCTTTTTAAAAAATTGAAAGGAATGAATCATTAAATTTTAAAAATTATATATGAAGCAAGATATATTTTTTCACTAGCTATATCTCAAACAAATATGTACGTTACACGGTTAATAGTTATCAGCATAATTCTTTTAATTCTTTTCAAAAAAATATAATTAATTTAATTAATATTAACTGTTTTATTAGGAAAATTATATGTCACAAAAATAAGGATACTCATATCATATTAAATCTCGTTAAAATATTTGTGGCCACGTTTTTTTTGCGAAAATATATTATTTTCATCATTGTTGATTACATGGAGGAGTTCGTTTCTTGAAAGACGTCTTTTCATAAGGTATGGAAAGATAAATGTTTAAATTACAAATTTAAAAAATAAGATAAAATTTTTGCGTTGCATTAATCGGAATATAAACTTATGATTTTTTAAAATATTGTAACAATTTTATTTTTATTTTTTTATAATTATAATTCAACCCTTTTCATATGTTTATGAAAAGATGATTTTTTTCCAAAACTTTACCTGTGGGGTGAAAGGTTTAGAGGACAACTAATTGTTTATATTTACAAGAAATTATTTAAAAGAAAAAGAAAATTATTGCTTCCATACAGGTCCAAGTGGACTAAAGTTTAAATTAATGCATCTGTACAGAAATCGTTTTAGTACTTCCCTCCGTTTATTTAACAATGACACATCATTTTGGTTGTTAGAATTTAGGAAATGATAAATGAGTGAATGAAATTGAATTGAAAGAAGAAAAAGTAAAATGAGTTTATGTAAAAATCTTAAAGTTGCCATAATTAGTATGTGCCACTATAAAAGAAACATTCTAAATTAGAAGGTGTGACATTGTTAAAGAAACGGAGGGAGTACTCTGTCACGTGTTTATTCATCTCTTTTTAAGGTAATGTTCCATCATACATGAAAAAGTGGAGAAAATAAAACTGGGAATTAAAAAAAGATACAGATTGAACAGATTAATTGAAGAAATTTTTTAAAAAGAAAAATGTTATTACACTAAATCGATTTTAAGTAGTAAAAGAGTAACAATACTAGAAAAAAAATTCAGAGGAAGGATATATCGTACTTCCCTCCGATCATCTATGTATGAAAAACTCTTTTTTTTTCAAGATTTATTTTATATTTATATACTCCCTCGGTCCGTGAAATGACAAAACTGCCCTTGTCTTCTTAATTCAACTCATTCCCCTGCTCATCTTCTCCTTCGTTTGCCCTGTTCGTCTTCTCCTTTGTTCGCTGATCTTCTCCTTCGTTCAACTCTCTGCCCATCTTCTTCTTCGTTGGCCCATCTTCTTCTTTCCAGATCTCCCCCGTTCTTCTTCGTTCCAGATCTGTGCCTCTCCACCTCTCTCTCCGCCTCTCGCCACCGCTCTCCGCCTCTCTGTCTCACTTCGCCTCTTCGACGCGAGGCCCATGACGACGAACTGTATATCTGTGGCGGAAAGGGAGAAATCGCAGAAATCAGAGAGGCGGAGAAGTCCCAAATCGGCAAAAAGCCCTAAATCGATAAGTGAGTTGAATTGGTTTTTCAATTGTAAATTTGTTAGCTGGGTTTTTTTTTTCTGTCCTGGTTGTTAGTTGTGGAGTGAATGTATTCCGATCGTAATTTTGTGAAGTGTGGTATGGATGCAAATTGAGTGGTGCTGTGATGATGTGAATAACTTAGCAAAGAAATAAACCAGGAAGGAGTTGGAGAGCAACAGGGAAAAAGTTTGATATTGGTCTTGATATGAATAATGTTGTTCTTCACTTTGCTTTCACGTGGGTTTTCACTGAGAAAAATGAAGAACGTTGAGTTCAGAATAAGAAAAGGTGGTGTTGTGAGAATTGTAAAATTTTAGTTCTTCAAGGGTAGGTGAGTCATTTGACGTGTGAAATCTTTCTTAAAATGGAAAGTGTGCAGATTTGCATGGGACAACCAAAAAAGGAAAGTGCGCAGATTCTTCTGGGACGGAGGGAGTATATACTTTCTATTTTTTGTTATGTTCCTTTAATTTTCACTCATTCTACTTTTTAGTTTCTAAATAATCTACTTATTTCATTCATTTAAACTTATGACGTCATTACATCACGAGTGCAGTTCATTTATTTAAATTATATATACATCATAGGGGTGACAAACAGGCGGACGAGACAAATATGGGTAATTAAAAAATATGGGTACAACCCATTTGATCCATTTCATAACGGGTCAAAATGGATCGAGTCAAAACGGGTCGGGTTGAAACCCACGAGTAAAAAATCATTCAAATGAATCCATATGGGTTTATATACAAACCCTATATGGGTAAAACCCGCAGATTTCAACCTATATATTGACCCATATGAATTTATACACAAACTCACATGCGTAAACACGCATGTTTCAATCCATATATTGACACATATGCAGGTCTGACCTCACCATAAGTCAAGTGAGGGCTTTGCCTCAGGCCCCCAATTTTTTCACTAAAAAGGGCCCTCATTTTTTCATAAGGTTGCTATCACTGCCTCATTGTAGCAACATTTTTTCACGGGAGAAGTTAGCATGCCTTATAAGAAGGAAGAAGGAAGAAAGAAGTCCCACATCGATAGCATGTAGAAGTTAGGAGGAAGAAATTAATTATAAATAAGTATCACTCCACCTCATCTACCATAAATCAGCATGACCCAGTTTGAAGGTCATTTACAAATTTGGCGTTGAACAAATGGATCTCAAATGACTGTTTATAAGTTAAATTTTGACCCGCTTATTAATTTTTTGGTCGTTTCCAAATGATCCAATTATTTGGTTTATTTGGATTAGATCAGAATTCAAACCGAAACCGAATTTCAATTATTCGGTTTATTTGGATTAGATCTGAATTCAAACCGAAATTGAATATCAAATTCGGTTCGGTTCATTTGGGTTATTTGGGTCATTCGGATTGGATGATTTTGACATTTTTAGAGGCTAAATCAAATAACTCGAACCGAATAACCCGACCCGATGCCCCACCTCTATGTGATGCCTTTTTTAATAGTTTGCCTCAGGCCCCTAAAATCCTAGGGCCGGCCCTGCCTATAAAGCTCCCCACAGTATAGTATCATAAGCTTTTTTTTATCCATATGAATTAGGTATTTAGCTCCATCACCTTTTCTATTATATCCCTCACCAAGTCATAAGAAAGCATCATATGATCATGTATATTTCGGCCTGGTACAAAAACAACTTGATTATTCAGCTATTTTAAAATGGAAAAAATATAATTTATTGGTAACAAAATAAGAGATTCGTAAATAATTTGTCAAAAATATTCTTTGAAGGAGCCGAGTCCACGTGAATGACCTAAAAATAATTGAACCTTCCACTAGTATAAACAAATTCACATCCTTCCCCATTCTTGTCAATCACATCATTAATTTTTTGGAGTTTAAAAATTAGGTGTTTGAACATAATCATATTTGGGGCTTAAAGATAAAAAAATATTACTTCTACGGCAAATTCGTGTCGAGGCTCCCGCACTACCTCGCCCTGAGGGATGAGGCTCAATTCTTTTCAGTTCAACCCAATTCATTTCAATTCAGTCTGCTAGATTTTAGCTCAATTTCAATAAATGAATTATAGCTTAGTTTTGTAACATTATTATTATTCTTATAATTTTTATATTCATCTTATTAATTAATTTTAGTTGAGTTTGATTCCATTAAATTCATTGCAAAACAAAGAAGGCATTAGTCGCCTAAGCAGACAGTGTGTCCATAAACTTATGAATAGGCCTATTATTTTTTACCTTATACACTGCATTTGTTAAATTACATACTAAATTTAAAATAAATTTTATAGTACATATTTTTGAATTTTCACATTCAAGTACATATTATTACTTTTTTTAACTTTTTAAAATACAATATTTAAATTTTATAAAAAATTCAACATTTAATATAAAAGTAAACTATACAAAAACTTATGAAAATGCCGTATTTCCTTATATCAAAATAAAGGTCCAACTTAGTCACGAGGAACATATTAATATTTTAGTTTTGAAATCTCCCGGCTTGATTTGACAATGTAGCCACGCACGCTTGCCAAATCTGAGTAGAAATAACACCTGAAAATCGTCATGAATAATTAGTTGGGGATATCGTGACCAATTAAGAAATCATTAATAAAGCTTCTATTCGTACTATTCCCTTTGGTTTTTAATATTAGTATCATTTCTTTTTTTTGTCTTTTAATATTGACACTTTCTTTTTTTAACAAAATTAAAATTAATTTCATTCACTCAATTTACTTTTTTTTTACTTTCCCCATGCAATTTTCTCCACTTATTTTACTTTTCAAAGAAAAGTCTGTCAATTGGTTGAGTGCCAATACTTACAATGGGAGTAGTATAAATAGGTTCATCATAAACCAACAAAGGAGCATCAAATTAATAAGCTACTAGTAGTACTTTTGAGCTTACATTCATCAAACAATGTTTTCTTCCCCATGGTTAGGTGAACACGATGAACTTTTCCAGTTCATTAATGGTGAACAACAATCACAACCAGAGGCAATAACATTACAAGAAAACATGAATGCCATTAAGGACCCTTCCCATCTCTTTGGAACGGATCCTATGCCGATAAAAACAGTCAGCCGCCGAAGGAAGTTGAGCACTGGCGGAACCCTAGATAATGTTGGGGCGGCTTGCGCGACGGTTCCGAAAGACAGCCTCATCAAGAAGATCATGCATAGAGATGTTGAGAGGAAAAGAAGACAAGAAATGACTCTCCTCTGCCAAAATCTGCATTCTCTCATCCCCTCTGCATATCTTCAGGTATTCTGTTGTCTCTTCAGTTTTTAATTTTACGTTACTTTTTAATGTATGGATGAACGAATGGTGTCCGTTGATGAGTATTAGAATCATGGATTCCTAAAATAATATCAATTGGTACTGTGTAAAGATGACTATGATCTTATATATTGAGTTATAACTCTGTCAATCAACAATGTGAAACTCTAACAATGAGCGACCCGAGCAGGAATTTCTTTAATAACTAGTATTTTCCAAACTATATCAAAGCTAGTAAGCTGCAATTAAAGAGTCTGATCACATGGATGATTGACAAATCAATAGTTTATCAGATTATGGGTCACCTCTACATTTTACCAATTAATTTTATGATAGAAATCTATGAGTCTAAACCTTAATAGAAATAGGAATGTAATATACTATCTCTGTGATCCTTCTCAAATTGGAGCATGGAGATTAAAAACGGCCACCTTATGAAGAAGATTTTGAAATTGTCAAGAGGTTTCAGTGGTAGTAATAGCAACAACAACATTAGCGGCGGCGTCGACGGCAGTAGCTAGTAGCAACAACAGTGGTAGTAGCACCAGTAGCAGTAAGATGAGTGGTGATAGTAAGTAAGATACAATTCCGATGAAGATGGATGTCTAAATCACTGATACCATGATAAAATAGATATCAATCCAGTAAAAATAATTAACTGAGGTTCCATATGAGTTACTTGATGAAATCAAATACACAAGAATAAATTTCAATGTTGTTTTAGTCAGCAAGTGTATTCTCTTATTTATGCTATATATGCTTTCATTTTCAAATAATTGATGAATAGAATGAAAAACAAACAGCTTATAAACATGAATATATTCATCAACTTGATGATAAAATTGACCCCTTCAAAGGGACATTAACCGTTTTCTTTTATTTCGCAACTCTGCAAAGATTAAAATGAGAGCTTCTATATGATCTCCTTCCCTATTTAACTGCAGAAGAGACGATCGACAACAGATCATCTTGAAGGAACAATTAAGTACATATTACACATGAAAAATAAGGTGGAAGAGCTGAAGAACAAAAGAGCGGAGCTCAACAAATCCCTTCAGAATGACGTTGTCGTCGGAGAACCATGTTTAAATGTTAGTCGTGAGTTGCCTATTATAAAGGCAACACATTGCAAGGAAGGGATAGAAATCACTGTGAACATCGGAATAAATAATATCAAAGATTTACCCGTTTCAAAAATACTCAAAATTCTTGTATCAGAAGGCATGTCCATCAAAAACTGCATTTCAACTAGGGCTCATGAAAGACTACTCCACGTTATTCAATCAGAGGTAAGAAAACCTACGTACGTTAACTTGCATGAATTAAGATTTACTGTGGTAAATTTTACTAGTACTTGTTTCTATATCCGTTAAACGATTGCTAACGTCTTGATTAACGAATCTTGAAATTTAAGATTTACTGTGGTAAATTATCATGCAGGTGAATGGGGACAGAGTCATAGACCCAGATGAGCTATGCAGAAAACTGGTGGGTAGAGAAATTCAAGAAACTTCACATGTCTGATGGGAACTGTTTTGATTTTTGTCTCCTTTGGTGGATTTGGTGGCTAATCTATTTGTGGAGACAAGAGAGAAACTAAATTTGACATTGGAGTGGAGTACATATGTTTTGAGACAAGAGATATCTTTTGTTCTTCTATTTCTTAATGTAGTTGTGACGTGTGTGATGATGAACATGTGAAGATTACTCTTGTATTTTACTTTTGAAGGGATGTTTGTCGGATCCTCATTCTATATTTTATATTTCATTACAAGAAAAATATCTATTATTTCGTCTCTTTTAACTCGATTTTTTGGTTTAGCTAAAATAACCGAAGTAAAAAATTCTTTTACCTCGGTTATTTTATTTTCAAAGTAAATAGTATTTTTTTACCTCGCTTAAAAAATAATCGAGGTAAATAATATATTTTTACCCTAGTTATATATATTAACCGAAGTAAAATGTTTTTTAAAAAATGAAGTAAATAATCTTACCAAATATCGTGCGACGTCGCTTATGTTGTTTCAAAAAGACTGCCGAAATTGCATTATATGTCGTTTTCACCAGCATATGATGCGATTGACAACCGACGTCGCATGTTTGTAAATGATAGATATTAAAATTGAAAATGATTGACTTTGAAAAAAGAGGAAGAATTACTTAAATATTTAAGGGGAACGTGCAAAAATAACCCTATTAAATTGAGAAAGTGTAAATATAGCCCTTTAAAATCTCAAAGTGCAAAACTAACCCTATGTTTTTTAAAATTGTGCAATTATATCCATTTTACATAATTACGGCGTTGACTCACTGATTCAGCCATTGACCAAACATGAAAAGACATAAATACCCCTAAGTTTAAACTGAAAAATCTAAAAACAATTTTACCCTCACTTCTTCTTCTTTAGTTTCTCTTGCTCAACCACCGTTCCTCCGCCTCTCCGTCGCCGTCGCTCCACCTTTCCCTCGCATTTTTATTACATGGGAATTTGCTGCTTTGTTATTCAGTGTATTCTTTGCCCAACCGATTGAGAATCAAACCATGGAAACCTCTTTATTTTGTGTATTCTTCTCATTTCCCGCTGCCCAGAACTACGAGCTCCTCCAGGAAGCCCACCCTTTCCACCACAAACCATAGCCCCGCCAGTTGCGCAGCCCACCACCTCCGCCCTAAGCCTTAGCAACGTTACCCTAGCCATATCGCCCACTACCTCTGCTGCTGAGAGCTTCTCCACCACCGGGAAACCACGAGAAACCCTATCCCCGCATGATGTGCCGCCCCCACCTTAGCCTAAACCCTAGCCCCTTCGCCCACCCCCTTCGCCGATGAGATATGGGTTTCGATTGGAGAGATTCGAAGTACGGAGGCGACGCATGGTGGTGGAAGCATAAGCTCGTCATTGGTGGCACGACAAATGATATCCATTGAGGGTATTATTATGCTAAAGAATTATACTATGGAGTACCAGAAAATTATACCATGGAGTACCATAATACTTACTATGCTAAGGAATTGTACTGGGCGACGATTAGTGAGTAGATAAGAAACGTCGATTGAACGCAGATTGGAATGCAGATAAGAAAGAAAGATGAGAAAATGGAAAAAGAAAGAAAAATGAGGGTATTATTATCTTTTACTATTTTTACAAAAAAAATTAAAAGAAAAGGGGTAAAATGGTCATTTTGATGGTTTCCGACCAATTTGACCGTTGACATTTTGGTCAATGAAATCCAGGTTTAGTTTTGCACTTTCAAATTTTAAAAGGTCATTTCTGCACTTTCGACAAAAATATAGGGTTAAAATGCAATTTTCTCAATATTTAAAAAGGTGAGTTTTGTTCGATTACGATTAAAAATGGTGGAATAAGAGGGAAAATCACAACAACCAGTAAGTAAAGAATTTGACGGTGGTAGAAAAGAAGGAAAAAAGAAAGCCAGTGTCTTACGCTTTCCCCCGTTTCGGCGTCTCTCTCTCTCCTCCCAATGTCCCATCATCCACTTTCCACTCCACTTCACTCATACCAAATCGCTTATTTCACACAGTCACACAGTAAATTCACATGTCTTATCTGCTTGATTGATGTTTTTCTTTTCTTTTACCTCGGTTAACTTTAGGTTATAGTTGTTTTAAAATGATTGACTTTGGTCTACAAAAGTATTTGTTCAATAATTTTTAAAACAATAGTAGAAAATGGTGTTGAATGGTACAGTTGAAAATGGTTTTTAAACTCATGCATAGATCAAATTGCACATATAGTGAATTATATATTGTTCAAATAAGGTAGTTAAATTATTAGAAAAACAGTAACGAAAATATCCTTACAATTGATGCATAAATTCGATTAAGAATTGTTTTAATTCCAACATTATAGAAATTGCAATAAACTCAATCAACTCGCATCATGGTGACCTTAAAGACAATTGGCCCCCCAACTTCTATGACCTCGAAAACAAGGTGTCCCCAATGCATAGGTGGTTTCCGGAAAGGAACTCGCCAAAACCCTTTGGGGACAGGACCTTGATCTTCCCATCCCCCGAGTAGTTCATGCGCCACTCTATCCCGTAGCACCTCAGCACAACGAGGATATTGTCATTTGGCAGGAGTGGTACAATGTCCCTCAGGATATACTAAGTTAAAAAAAATTGATTAGAAATACACACACACACACACACAGATATATATATATATATATATATGCAATTAAAAATAAATAATATTAATTTAAAATATCTTACCAAAATTGGGTTTTTTTAGAAGTTCTGCTTCTTTAGAGTGCAATGGAGATGTGGGCTATCAGAAGCCATTGTATGTTGTTCAAGGTCGAACACAAGAGGCTCTGGATTACTCCATTGTGTGGAAAACTCTATGAAAACAAAAAATATATTAATTATCATAAATTGTGAAGATGTCACTACTACAAATTAGAGCTATCATAACATTTTCTTTGCAACACTTATTTAAAATGTTACAATAGCTTATAAAGTG
>JAULKM010096026.1:0-11081 GCA_032355605.1 Rubia tinctorum
TACAGTGGAAAATTGGGGGAGAGGAAGTTCTGGAAGAAGGAGAAAGTAATGAGTATTTATAGTACAAAAAGTCCAAAAAGTAAGTCTGGGCTGACGACAGTCACCACTCGAGACACAGGCGTCGCGACTCGCGACGGCCAGAGTACTCTACCCTCAAATGACTTATTCTTTTTTGTCTTGGTGTAGTTGTCTCCTCTTCCTTCCTTAGGGTCTTCAAAGTCTTCATTGTCTTCAAAATGGAGTTTTATGGTCTTCAAATCTTCAAAAATTACCTCGTCTCACGGAATTCTTGTTTCAAGTGACAAAAGCGATAAAGTTGCTCTTAACTCTAGTAATAGAATTTTCAAGGTAAAATAGAGTATCTGAAGCTCAAAAACCTACCAAAATGAGAACAAAAGATCCCCAAAGTCATCGTATAATATGGACACATCAATAACCAAGACTGCATTTTGGACGCAAATTGGCATTCAAAGGCACATTGCCGACTCTTTAACTTCCAAACACGCTCCCGAAGTTGGAAAATATTTCTATTCATCCACTTGTATCAAGTCTTGAACCCTCTCATGAATACCAGATCTGATTCCTCTTTATCAAAACAACAACAAAAATTAGATGAAATGGCATTTGGAAATAATGTAAGTATGTAAATTTATAATTTTACCTTGTTCTTCAATCCTTGGCCTCTTGTTTTGGTCTGTGGCTTCTTCATTTTTGTGACACCATTTGTGGTTGATGAGGAACCACTTCTTATTCAAGAAATATTGCTTGTCAAACCACTTCATCGGATTCTCCTCACCATGGAACGCGATCCCGGGCACACTCTTCAACATCAAAGTAATCATATTCCCATATGGGAGACTTTTGAATACTTTTTTAGAAGTCACAACCGTAAGCATATTGTGAAAAATTAGGCTCCCCTGGTTGATTATTCTACCCTCCATAATGTAATAGAAAGTTATAAGAGTGGTATAATTGGGTTTCGTTAGGTGGACTTTAACGGGCGCTAAGTTCCTAGCTATATAATCTCATAAACAATTTGAGCATCTATTGAGAGGTGGCTTAGTTTGAAGGTCTCGAGCCTCCGTAAGTCATGGGCATTTCTCTGAAAATATATAACGCTACAATCAATCGGGTCAACATTTAATAGGTATCTAAGGGCCATTTATCTCTATGATACACATCATCTAGAGAACCATTAAGAACCAAGGGATACACACCATCCAAACTCTTATAGGGGCATTCTAGAAATTTATTAATTTCACAAGGATTTATGTCAATTTCAAACCCATTAATCCTAGTTCTATAACAACCACCCTCAACCTCTCACAAGTTACTATAAAATTGACAAACCTCATCAAAGTCAGCCGGCTCATTCAATGTTATTAGGCAAATAACATGTTGTTTGGAGAAATTCATAACCCGGTCAGCTAATCCTATGCTATGATATACATTAAGATCAATGATATAGGTATCAATTAACCGATCAACATCACATAATTTTCTATATCCAACTTGAGCGGGAAGTGAAACAAACCTAGCCTCTTTGTACCCTAGATTGGATGAGCGCGAACTCCTAGCACCTAAAATTGACCCATGTTTCCTTGTACTCCCTTTGTTGGATTGCAACATTGCTACGCCTTTTTTTGTGTGAAATGGAATTTGAAATTGTTGTCCCCTTCTCGTACTGCAGTCGTAAAAGTGGGTTAGATTTTCTAATTTGAAGATTTTGCGATTGGGAACCCTCTTTTTTATATACTAGGTTATGTTCCAAATAAGGAACATAGTTTTACCTTTACGAAGAAAAGCCTATGAGTAGTTCCAAATCGGGAACGTTTCTAGGGCTAGAAAACAAAGGTATGATTTTCAGTTCCGAGAGAGGAAATGACAATGTATGGAAAAAAAACAACTCGTTTTAAACTCGTTTAGGATCAGAAATGTTAAAAGAGGTTGGAACTATAGGTTCCGAGCTAGTAACCCCATAAATCATCTCTTCTTTATCTGCGGCAGACAGAATTCTCAATCAGTAACCTATTCTTGACATTTTTTTGAAGAAATCAGACACAGTTTCGAATGAGTAAGTTCCTCAGAAGGAATGGCCAATTTCATATTTTTTGTAAGAAGTAATCTTAGCCATTACAGCAACCACATCCTATTGCTATATTTCTCAAAATGTTAAAACCCGCATTATGCTTCATTGCTAAAAACATATCATCGTTCACAAGTTAGTTTCCATCCTACTAAATGTCTTACGCTTGGCATAGAGTTATGAAAGGAAATGTTAAAAAAGTCTTGAAAGAATAATATCAAATTTAGTACATCCTACAAAGTACAACCACATCACCATGCTTCATTGTCTTGATCTACAAACATCTCAGTAATCTCGGGGTCATTCTCCACATCATCTTCCTCTTCCTCCTCTTCCCCCTCAATCTCATCTTCATTTTCCACTTCCTCCTTATCATCAGAGAAAAAAGGATTGAAGTTCAGTATTTTCTCACCAAATAGAGGGTCGATGCTCAAGCCCGAAGAAGTGATGAACTTGGCTTGACTAGTTTTTATGGCAGCCACCTTTGCACTTGCGAAACTAATGTCAGCTCATAAACATGCCATGTATCTGCCGATTGTTTTTTTCATGCCCCCTACCAAAGAAGTGCCGGAACCAACAAGAAAGCAAAATAAAAAAAATTAAGAATATTCTCAAAAATGTGAAGTGCAAAAATAATTCTAATCTTAATCAAAGTGTAACTCACGGGATGGTGAGGCCTCCTCCCCTTGAGTTGCAGAATCCCTAGTTTTCTTAGCCTTCTTAGAATTTTCTCCAGGGATAACATTCTCATAATACTTGCCATCAAATCCCTAACTTAAATGCTTGTGATCAAACCAAGAATTGTCATTGTAATCTAGGCACATTGGTCTATCAATAGGCATTACACCCCATTTTCTAATCATTGCGGTGATCAATCCCCCATAGGGGAGGTCCTTCTTCTTCCCAACTATGGCATTTAGCATGTAATTAAGTAGTATAACTACGGTTTAGCTTAACTCCTTCCATGACATAGTAAAATGGTATCAAATTCCCTATGGTTGGCTCGCAAGCATGACCCCCCGACGGTAATATATTCATGCATATCCACTCGAACACTAACCTTTGTTCCATATTAAAAATACGTACATCATATCTTTCTGCTGGAACCGGTGTCGATCCCTCCCTAAAAAATTATTTATAGCCATTGCTAGTGGCCATGAGGATGTGTATTCAGTAACGTCACACCACTGTTGTTGGTGAAAATTTTCTAAGGGCCCGTGAACAGCCTCGGGCAAACAAGTTTCAAGGTTAGTGTACTTGCAACCTAAGACATCATTGATCGTAAATTTGGTCACCGGGATCAATACACCATTAACCTTATTAGGATCGTGGTTGTTTTTACTCTTACCTAGGAACTGAACTACCTCATCATAGTGAACAGGTTCATCTAACTTCAACAACTTATCAAATTGTGAATTTTCAAAATGATCCAGCAAATATTTTAATCTAATAGGACCAATGTCAAAGGGAAGACCAACCTTAGGGTTCGTGCACTTTCAACAAAGAAAATCTATGTAACTTTGTTCCACCTTTTCGTTGAATAATGTTTTACTTCTGCCACTCTCCACAAACAAATCATGAGCCCTAGAAAATGCTTCTGAACCCAAACGGCCTTCTCAACTACGCACCATTTCCATGAAGATTGATAAATTTGTGGTGAAATTAATTCGATATAGATTGAATAAGGGTTTTAGAGTGAATGACAGTTCTTGGCCAATTTGGAGATTTCTTAAATTTAACCCCAATTTTTTTATTAAATACAGAATAAGTTCCGAATCCAAAACTTAGTCTTAAACTCTTTAGAGAAACCACAAAAATATTTTGAATGAGTATGTTAATCTTACCCATTTCCTTAATCGAAACTGAGGCGATGGGACAAGGGAAATAAGAAGCATTAAATTCTATTCAAACCCACATTATTACACATTTCTCAGTGGGAATTCCCTCTCTTTTTTCCTACCAAAAACCTATTCATCTATTCCCTCACTTTTTTCTTCCTCTTGAATTCATATCTCAATCCATCCCACATTTCTCAAAATTATCTTCTGAAGGAAAACGTAAACCCTAGCTCACACCCAATAGAAGAAATGTTTTGTTCAAATTTCTACTCATTTTGGGGGCATTGTGGTAGGGTTAGGGTGCATAGTTACTAATGTGTGAATTGGGTCTTTTAATTGTTACAATCCATTTGATGACTTGGAATTTTTAGGATGAATCTCATATGATTTAGTAGCTAGGGTTTAGCCTCAAGTAGATTTCTTGTCCCACATTGTTGGTTTTTGACAAGTTTGGTAAATGTATGTCGGAGGAACATCCTAGGTGGTCTAGTTGGGTAGGAGAGGTTGGTAGAACAAGGGTGGACATAAAATATGATAGTTGGCACGAGATGTCGAAGAAGTACAAAGAAATCTTATGGATGGAATGAAAGGTATCATATTTCGAACCATACAAATTAAATCTACTAATTTTCTAATATGAATTATTTAATTGTTTACTTGTTGGCCCTATTTATTTTTAAATAGAGACCCTTTGAAATAGATGCTCCCGACATGGAGGTTTTGATAAAAAACGACAATGAGGATGTTGTCGAAGAGTTGGAGAGAGCACAAGCACATGTTGTCTAGGGATTACATATTCTCCCATGGGAAAGGAGAACGTCCTTGGTTAACTTATACACATATTCAACCGGAAAGTTGGGAGATACACAAGAAAAGGTCCTTGGAGAATGAAGAAAATGTTAGTCCTTCTCTATATAAATTTTAATGTATCTATCTTAAACATGTTTTGTAGTCACCTCTGTATGAATTCGTAACATAGGGGATAAGGGAAGGAAAGAGATTAAAGGCCTAGAACAGTGATTATCCTTATCGGAAGAGTCACGGGGGCTATTGTTTGACGGCCTTAGAATTCATAAAATAACGCATTGAGAAGGATGTCCAACTTGAAATTTAGGGTGGAATGACAAAGGAGGAGGCAAGATCATGGGTGTGGAGGAGATCGAGAGGTGTGATCTATTCCTAAGGAGTCGTCAAAACAAGGATGGTAGATTAGCTAAACTTTTGGAAATTGAACTTGAAGAACGAGTGGTGTATATGATTCACTTGATTATTTAATTTTTATTTCATTCATAGAAGTGGCTCATCATTTGTCTTCGTGCATATTTTTAATCACCTACTAATGTAGGCTAAATTGAAACAAGATTCGGCTGGTAAAATTGACATACTTAATAAGGCTACGGGTAAATTAGATCACCCAGGTTATGTTAGGGGGTTGGGTACCTTCGTAACACAAAAATATGCATTAGGAATTGTGAGCTCTTACAAAAGGGCAAAACCATCTAGGATGCACATTTTGCGCAAAGAAGCGATTATACGAGACATGGTCAAAGAGAAACAAGATCTTTTTATAAGGAAGTTAATAAAACACACCAGTATACTTATCCCAGACAATTTGGATGACCTGACACCAAATTGGACTCCGTCATCTAGAGGTTTATGTCACTCGCCAGGTGAGGTTGAGGTCAGCTACATTCTAAGGCTTATAACACCAATTGAAGAAGACAACCAGTTAGACAAGACGATCACATCACCACCCAAAAAGGTACTATAATTTTTCTTAGACACAAAATCAATACATATTTGGATTTTTTTCTAATTTATATTTTATTCTTTTATACCATATAGACACCAATTTCATGTGAGCTATACATTGATCAAGGCGACAAAGGTATGCCTCTCCACGTTGCCGGCGGTGTTATGTACCCTGTGATGCGACATCATAACGACAAACCAATTGCGGATGGTACTTGTCAAGTTTCATTGAAAAAAGCAATCATGTTCAATACCGCATTGCCAATTAAAGATGGAAATAACAAGAAGGTGGGTCCCATAAGAGGAATGTTTCTCCTATGACCTCGTCGCCTCATTTTTTCCAACCCGAAAATGGATAATCATTTGAAGGAGGTACCCCTTAAGACACAAAAGCAGGTTATACAAAAAAAGAAGATAGATAGAGCGCTATTTACCAGGGCACAAGTAAATAAAAGTTCACCTTAATTTTTTAGAGTGTTGTTTGATTGGTTTGTCGCTCACCCTTATAACTCAATTATTTATTCTCCAGAAAGAAATGTGTTTTTGGTGCTAAGCGGGATACCTTTGCCTCGTGGATTGACTTTGAAGACCATTGGAGGTGTGAACAAGTGAACCAAACAATAATGTCCCTCTACATATTGTGAGTATATTTTTTAATCATTGAAATTATTATTCAATGTAGTAATAAGTTTTGTATTCTATTAATGTTGTCAATTTTTCTTTGTAATGTACATGTATTACATTGGGTGTCAAAAGGCAAAGGGTTGGGTAGCCTATTTATGCCTCATGATGACTCAAGAAATTGGATGCACATTTGAGGAATGGATCACCTACATCCACAAAAGTCTTGGATGGAAAGAAAAGAAATTATTCATAGCCCCATATATTGAGCGGTGATGGTTAGATACTCATTTCATTTAATGGACTCAATAGCGTCAATTGTTTTTATAGTTAATTTTATTGTAGGGACCATTGGAGATTAATTTTTATAATCTCGGAGAAGAAACATGTTTTTGGATGGATCCGTTACATTTCCCACCGTCGAAAATGTTCATTAAAATTTTAGATGCCTCAATGAATGTCACTACCGAGTCAAGTAATATGGCTTTGAACGTAGTACAAATTATGGTTCGTTATTTTTCGCTTTATAAATCACTAGTCTTCTATATTTTCAAGATTTATGCCTACTTACAATGCTTTTGGCCAGTACAAAAAATAAGTACAAACTTGGGAGTTTGGGTATTACGTAATGGTATACGCCGCCAAGTCCATTCAGCAAGGGCGAGTGGATTATCTAGAAATAAAAAAAAGTACGTTTTACGCCCCAATTGTTGTCTACTATTAGATTTTTTTGTGGACTTAATAGTGACATTTTCATAATCACATATTTTTTAAGTCAATAACAAGCCGTATCCACAAGATGATATCAACATTGCAAGAAATTGCTTGGTTAGTTATTTATTGAATTCCTGGTCGGCATCAATTTGAAATCCAACCGTGGTTTAGATTTATGTGTGATCTGATTTGTAGTGTATATATAGTGATGACGCATTATGTGTAGAATAAAATTCACTCTAACTCTATTTCTATCTACATATTGTTCTTGTGTTAGCATAGTCTATAGATTTTTGTTAGTTAGCTTGAATTCGATGACATATATTTTGGGGAGTAGAATTTGCTAGATTTATATTCCTATATATAGAATGGTGCTTCGTTAGAGTATTATATAGATCTTTGAATGTATTGGATACTTTATATTAGGCTTTTCTAAAGCCCGGTTCAATATATTGGTTATTTTTATATTGACACCTTTCCCCGAACAAGTACCGAGTGAGGAACCCTGTCCCAGGTTAAAGTGCACTTTTTTGTCATACACCCTAGTTCGAGTTCTGATCTCGAAACTAGGGTTTATAATTGCGTCCCGACGCCTAAATGTAAAATTCCTTTTGATGCATTTTTTGCGTCAAAATACAATTTCGGGTCGAAAAATGCATCTGATACAATCACTAAATGCAAAGGCCAGAAATGAAATCCGTCGAAGGAACCTCGTACGTGTTACGAGCTCGTAACTTTATTTTGTTCCTCGACGACCAGCAGAGTATTCCGAGATCAAAACCTATGTTCTGAACTCGGAACTCATGGAAGGCGGTTCGTCCATTGTGTTCAAAGATGCAAAAAAAAACCTTCTAAGGGTGCAGATCAAAGGCATTTCCTCAAAGTGACTTTGATCGATGACGATCAAAGTCACTACCAGAGAAGTCATCTACAAAGTGACTTCTCTGGGCAGATAAAACTGCCTTTAATAGGCCAGCTCCACTATTGTGTGTGAATTGCAATATCTATCACTTGCTTGTATTGGTGGTGTACCCAACTTTGTTAATTATATTTTTGACAACTTTGTAGCTTACTGGGTCGTGGTTGGTCAAACTTAATTGTCGGCGACTTCAAGACCTGATATTTAATTTGAGATTTTCCACAGTTGGCTACTTTTTGTTACTATGGATTTTGTATAAAATATAATTAAAGAACATCAAGAGTGATTTACCTCAATTTACGCTTTTGATATTTATAAGTACGGTTGCAATGATATCGCCTTCAAAACCAAACAAAGATGTGAACACCTTCAATGATCATATCATGGCTCTTATACAACTGAATTTTCCCTATTTTTCACTTTGGATCTAAACATAAAACTTTCTTAGGTTGATCTCATGCCAAGTGTTGGGGATCTGCTGCCATCCAATCTTTCTAGCTCATAACATTTTGATTGGTGCGCTTTTGTTATCTTGTATGGGCCCTCCTGCTTTGGGCTTAATTTTCCTTTTTCTTCCTCTATAATTGTTACATTCTTCCACAGTATGAGATCGCCAATCCGAAATTGTATCTTTTTAACTTTCTCATTATATTCTCTGGCCATATTTTCTTTGTACTTTTCCTCTATGATCGTTGCCCGTTGTCTTTTCTCCTCGAGTTTGTCTAAATCTAATCTCATCTTTTTTGGATTATCGTTCTCATTGTATTTTTCCACTCGAAGGCTTGAGTTCCTGATTTCCACTAGTATTACTGTCTCGGGACCATAAACTATACTTTATGGCATTTCTCTAGTTGGTTCTCGAAAACTTGTTCAGTACGATCATAGTGTGTTGGGTATCTTTTCCACCTTACCAGTTCACTTTCCTTTCAATATTTTTTGAATTCCTTGAACTATAGTCCTATTAGTTACCTCCACCTAACCATTTGTTTTATGGTGAACAATATACGTGAATTTTTGTGCAATCCCTAACTTCGAGCACTATACGGTAAAGGTCCAACTTGTGAACTGTGTACCATTATATGTGACGATAATTTGTGGCACCCCAAAGTGAAAAACTATATTGTACCAAAAAAAACTTTCTTGTTACTTCTACAATGACTTTTCCCAATGGCTTTGCTTCTACCCACTTCATGAAGCAGTCAATTGCCACGATTAGATATCTTGCATTACCGCTCCCTTTGGAAAAAGCCCAACTAGTTTGATTCCCCATTTATCGAATGGTTAAGCTCCATATATTCTTGTTAAAGCAGCCTAAGGTTTATGGGATATTGGGGCATTAATCTGGCATTTTTTTCACTTTAGCACGATTTCATGTGCATCGTAGAACATAGTGGGGCAATAGTAACCTGCACAAATTATCTTCCTCGCGATTGTTGAAGACCCTTGATGTGTTTCACATAATCCTTCATGCACTTATTTCATGATTTTTCCTGCTTGCGATGGTCCTACACACTTTATCCATGGAGATAAGAAACTTTTTTTATATAATATTCCTTCTTCACAAATGTAGTTGTGAGATCACAATTCCAATTTTCTGTCATATATCTTGTATGTTGGTAATTTTCCCATTGCAAGGTAATCTTTCAACGGTGTCATCCAGATTACTTCTTCTGTCTGGACCATTGACACAGTTGTTATTACAGTACTTCTGACAGGTATGACCTCCACTTTCACTACCTTATGCACTATAAACGAATCAAATCTAGTTGTAGCCAATTTGCTCAAGGAATATGCCTTGGTATTTTCACTTTTTGGTACATGTTAATTATTAAAGTATTCGAGTTGAGCGATGAGCTGACGAACTCTTGTTAATTACTTTATCAATTGCACTTCTCGCACTTTGTAGTCTCCCCACACTTGCTGGACTACTATATGTGAATCGCTGAAGCACTTAACGTTTTTGACCTTCATCCTGATTGTAAAGTCTAAGCCACATATTAGTGCTTCATATTTAGCTTCATTTTTTTTGAGTGGAAAATCTAAATGAAGTGAATATTTGTACTCCCCCTACTTCTAAATTAACCAGTAGCAGCCCTACGTCGCAACCTTCTTTGCTAGATGCTCCTTCAATGAACAGTTTCCATGCGACATCTATTCACTTGAATTTCCCTTTGTCGATTCCAATATTTTCTCGTGTATTTACCTCTCGTGCATCTGCACTTGTAATCTCCACAGTGAAATCTGCTAAGATTTGTGCCTTTATAGCACTCCGTAGTTGAAACTGGATATCATACTGCCCCAATTCAAGAGCCCACTTGGTTTTTCTGATTCATGCTTGCTTAAAATATACTTAATTGGGTAGTCAGTATAGACGACGATGCTATGACTCTGGAAATAAGTTCACAATCTCCTTGCTGAATATACCAAAGCTAGAGTTAACCTTTCAATTGGCAAGTAGGCCATCTCTACACTTTGTAGTATTCTATTGATGTAGTATACTAGTACTTGTTTTTTGTCTCCATGATGTACCCAAACTGAACTTACTACTTTTGTTGAAAGTGCCAGGTACAGATATAGGGTTTCTCCAGGGATTGGTGACTTCGGTGTTGGCAATGCTTGGAACTATTCTTTCAATGACTCATACGCTTTCTGACTATCATTGTTCCAGCTGAACTTTTTAACCTTTTTAAGGATGTCAAAGAGCGGGAAATATTTCTCAACCACTTTGAAAAAAATCTACTAAGCGATACCAGTGACCCCATTAATATCTGCACTTCCTTGACTGTTCGCGGTTGAGGAAGGTCAACTATTGCGTGTATTTTTTCTGGGTTAGCCTCAATCCCTTTGGAGGATACCTTGCATCCTAAGAACTTTCTTGTGCCTACTCCAATTATGCATTTTTTGGGATTAAGTTTCATACCAATTGCACTTAGCGTATCCAAAGTTTTTTTCAAGTCTTGGCGAAGTGGCATAACCTTTTGCTTTGATAACCATGCCGTCAACATATACTTCAACATTTCATCCTATTTGATTGAGAAATGTAGTGTCAACTTGAGGGAGATCAGGTTACGACTACTACCACCATAAATGAAGACATTCCACGTCTTGATCAAACATTCAAGGGTTATGTTCGTGATCCTCTAAGCAACAT
>JAULKM010096047.1:0-11081 GCA_032355605.1 Rubia tinctorum
ATGATTAAGTGTTAGGAGGTTAGAGATGTGCACAATTTCTTAGCTCTTTGACATGAAAATCCAAGAACATGGAATTACAATTAACATCCCTTTTAAGCGTGTTATTTTGGTAGTCAGTTATATTATTAGGTGTTTTACAAAATAGGGATTTAGAATCACCTTATGTGGTTATTTGCCCTCATTTCCCTAGTGTGTAAGCATGTTGTGTCTAACGTGATCTACCTTTGTGATATGGTCGATTCATATATGTTTTGTGAGCTTATTTGGAGATCATCATGGAAAAGGTCATTCGCAAGGATGTTAGAAGATTGAAGAAGGTCATTCGCAAGAATACTAGAAGAAAGAAGGAAACTTACAAAATGGTAGAAGAAAGTGAAAAAGGAAAGTAATGTAGAGGGTGAAGAATGATCTAAATTTTGAAGCCGAGTTCTGAGAATGATCTGAGAAGAAGTGGTATCCATGGATAACATCATTGGATTTGTCTTCACGATTACTATATAAATGACTACAATAACTCTCAAAACAAATCAACGGTTCACCTAAAGGAAGCAAAATAAAAGGAACTGTTGGACCGCACTCTGTCGCTACCCGCGAGAAAAATCTCGAGACCCGTGACAGAAGATTTACTGGAAGTTGGTTTTTTGCTACAGTACTATCGCGAGCCATAAGGAAATTTGTACTGGTTGCGAAAATCATCTTGCACCATGCTTTTTATTCCCCTTTTTTGTACTACACATAGCACTTCATCCACTCATTCCTTAGCTCTGTTGGCCCGACTTGGAGGGCTCCAAAACCCTCATTTTCCACTTCTCTTTCAATTTTTTCTTGTTTCTTTGTAGAATTTTTGTTTTATATTATGAGTTTTGATTATTTAGGGTATTTTCCATCTTTGGAGCAATTAATTAAATCTTCCAACCCCATGTGGTAAGAACCTGTAAAACTCATTTATGAATCTTGATTATTTTGCATTTATTGTGATATAAATGTGGTAGATTACTTCATTTATGTGATTGGTTATTTGAGAATATGAAATGTTTATATGATTACATGTTAGGAGGTTACAAATGTGTATAATTTCTTATCTCTTTAGCAAGAAATTCAAGAACATGGAATTCAAACTTCTTATTGGGTAGATGATGTTAATATTGCTTGATAAATATGATAATGTGGTTTGTTGTCATGTTTATCCTAAGGTAGCACTAAAAGGTATAATCCTGAATGTTGATCTTTATGGGTTAAACATATTGAATGATTTGTTTGGTTAAATGGCTAAGTATTTGGTAGAATACTTGTAGTTGTTATAAAATCTATTGGTTCTTTGTGTATGATGTCATTGATGAAATACCTTTTGATATTGTTTGTCTAAATTGTTGGGGAGGTTTACAAATAGTCGTTGATCGCTTTTGTAAATTACTCCTAATAAGAACGAAATGGTTATCTTTAAAATGGAAGATGTAGCATTGGAAATAGGTAATCAAGGTGATTGAATGAGTGGTTGTTTCTAGGATCTATAAGAGGCTTGGAAGTGGGAATTAATTGAGCCCAAGGCTTTGTCAATTGTGATTTTATCATCTTTCATTAATTTGTTGCATAATTAGTATAATTATCTTCATATGCTAGTTGACTTATTTTTCCTTTCATACAATAGAAAAATCAAACCAAAACCCCCCTCTTTAATTGCTTATTTGTGTGTGTGTGCACGCGCTGTTATCCATCTCCATATGCATGAACCCTTGGGAAAATTTATTTTCTTCGTGGACGACCTTGATTTGCGACTATCTACTTAGTTGTATTTAGGAAACATTTTAGAGCTATAAATTGAATATTTGAGAGGTACGGCGATGACCTCACAAATATTGGCGCTGCTACCGGGGAACAGGCGTGTATTTTTAAGGTTTTGGGCATATTTGTGTGAATATTTTCTAGTAATTTTCAATTGTTTTTTTTGTGTTTGGAGGCGTATTGCCTTTTTTCTTATTTTATGGCAATACTTGTTCCAAGAACCGAGAATATTTGCACTACGACCCAAACTATTTGTTTTTATTTGACTTTGTTCGGACTAGATATTGCTTGAGTTCTTGGCAATTTTTTACCGAGAATCCTTGCACTATGATTCCAAATTTTTGGAAAAGAAAAGAAAAAAAAAGGAAGATCTCATCTTGAGGGAACTCATGAGGAAAAAAATGCTCAACAAGCACGGTTTTGCAGGATTTATCCTTCCGAGCATCCTATCGAGTCTTTCTGTTAGTTGAGAGGGGAGAACTACGAGGAGGAAAGAACCATTGGCATCTGAAACCAAGAGTATTTTGAAGAGTTCTATCAAGAAGTTGGAGTTGTTGGTTTTCAAGATGAAGGAACTCAAGAATGGTATCCGTACTATGATCCTTACAATCTAGAGTAAAGTGGTAATCCGGATTTGTGGTATGAGAATGCACAAAAAACAAACAATACGAGCAATAAAATTGGCCTTCACCACCTTATATCATGCCCTAAAACCAAGTTCAAGAAAAAGTTTTATGTTTGACACATGCAGAAATCATGGATGCAATAGAAAACTTGACCAACTTGGCCAAGACTAATGAAGAAACAAAAAATTGAATCTCCTTAAGACTCAAGGATTTGGAGGGGCATATGAGTGATATGATGGAAACGGTGATCCGAATGGAAGCTAGATATTCCAAAAATACACCATTCCAAATTGAACTCGAAGATTCCTTGAGTGAGGTCACCTTGAAAAATTAAATTGAGTTCCAAGGGAATGTGTTGTTGGTTGTGGAAGACAAAGAAGTTGAGGAAGAGGTGATTGTGCTACATTCATTATTCTTTCCATCATCACCCCTACCCACACCAAATGAACCAACTCCACCATTTTCTTAATTCTCGAAGGAGGCAATAGGGGAGCCAAATGATTATGCCAAACTTCCAAACCCCCTATCTCCTTTAAGACCAACTCCAACTCCACCTCCACAAAATCTTCCTCTTGGAAGATTTCTACTCTACCAATCTACTTTTGGATAATCACGGTGAAGGGGTTCAAACCCTTACCATATGGATAACATTAGGGTCGTGCCGACGATCTTAAATATACGGAGCTTCTTTTGAGGCAACCCAAATTTTAAATTGTTTTAGTAGATTTTTATTTGAAAACCAAAATTGAAAGAAAAAATTCCTCACCCATGTCCTCACACACTTACCCCAAAAACACAAAAACACCACCACAATTCACCTCCTAAAATTTCCACCAAAACCACCATCTAGGAGTACTTCTAGTTGTTGCCTTTTTTTTTATTATTGATCAGGACTTGTATAGTTGTGAATTTTTAGTGTATGGATCAAAGTTGCATATTGGGCACAGTTCGAGAACATGGAGGAGAGAACATTCATTGAGAAGTGAGCATTTCCATCAATGGGAAGGACCTTCAAGTACCTAGTTGTGAGTATTTTTTCTTTCTACTTTATTTCTTTGCCTTGTCCTTTAAATCGCATTGAGTACAATGTGTGTTTTGAAGTGCGGGGGAAGATAAATACATCTCATTTATTGTATTGTAGTGTGCATATCCTCTACTATGATTTCATTGTGTGAAAAAAAATCCCACTTACTTGAAAAACCGAGAGGGAAACTTCAGAAAAAAATGGGGGGCCTGGATAGGACCAAACCCACCATGAAAGGGAAACCTAAGAAAAAAAATGAGAGGCCTTATGGTGTGGAAAAAGGTGAGGTGTGAGCTTTGAAAGAAAAGAGAGGTTAGGATAAAAACCCGAGAGGGCTCTAAGGCAAAATGAGAGGAATGAGAGAATGAAAATATGTGAAATGTTCTCTTGTTTTTACCTATTTATGGGAATTATGGGTAGAGTAGGTTGTCCTTTTTTACTTTCTTTGGATGTTTATACCTCATTCTTATTATGACATGATTTTGTTGTTTTGGTGGTTTAGAACTCCTTAGGTCGGGATGTGAGGGTTAGCAAGCTCTTATGTTTTGGGTTGTGAAGATCTAGGTATAATGTGCTCGTTGTGCTCTTGGAAAACATATCATATAAATCACCTTAGAACTTTTCTTGTTCTTACTTGAGGACGAGTAAGAGTCTAAGTGTGAGGGAGTTAATGAGATGTGATTCTAATGTATTCTTACTAAATTAACACCATTTTAGCATGTTTGTTGGTGGTTAGTTATATTATCAGGTGTTTTACAAAATAGAGGTTTAGAATTTCAATGTGCGGTTATTTTCCCTAATTTCCCTAGTTTCTAAACATGTGGTGTCTAACTTGTTATACCTTTATGATTTGGTCGATTCATATATGTTTAGGTAGCTTATTTGGAGACCATCATGAAGAAGACCATTTGAAAGTATGATAGAAAATTGAAAAAGGCCATTCAAAAGAATTTTAGAAGAAGGAAGATCACTTACGAAGCGATAGAAGATAAAGTGAAGAAGAAAAGCAAAGTGAGGGTGAAGAATAATCTATGTTTTGAAGATGAGTTTGGAGAATGATCCAAGAATAATTGGTATCCATGGATAGTTTCATTGGATTCTTCTTTGCGATTACTATAAAAAAGACTACAAGAACTCGCGAAACGGATCAACAGTTCACCCGGAGGAGTAAAACAAAAGGAGCTGCTGGACTGCACTTTGTCGCGACCTGCGACATAAAATATACTGGAAGTGGTTTTTTGCTACTGTACCATCGTGAGTCGCAAATAAATTCTTGTGGGTCACGTCGGACTTAGTTGCAACAAACATTGGTTTGGCACGGGCCGTGTAAATGTATACGGGCCGTGCTGGTCTTCACTTTTTTCCCAACTTTGACTCCTTTTCTTTGGCGCATCCATCTACTACCACGTTTAAACTCATGCCTTCGGCTACTACCATCCTTGCGAAAAGCTTTCTACTATCTACTACCATTCTTACGAATGACCTTCTACACGGTGCGAAGTGCTTACGACAAATCTTCAAATAAAAGCTCACAAAAATGGACCTAGATGCTCGTAGGAACATAGAATCCATTAGATCTAAAGTAAACTACAAAATGAGGATTTATATATGAAAACCACAAATGGTCATCTAAACCCTTCGTAATGCAACTCACCTAAATATAGCAATCTCCCATACAAAAGATAACCAAAAGATACATTAAATGCCTTAACAAACACATGCATTTTACGTCTCATCACATATCAGCTGAAAATAGTTAAATATCGAATAAAAATATACTCCTTCCGTCCAACTCTAAATGGCTTAATTGGTTTTTGGGTGTCAAACTTTGCAAACTTTGACCGTAAACATTATTTAATCTATATATAGTTAAAATACAATGTCAGATATTGTTAGATTAATCTTAACATCTATTTTCTAAATATCAATTTTGTATGCGACGTTATTTTAGGTAACTAGAGATATTTAACGTCAAACATGCTCATTGAAAATCGTAAAAAAATAATTAACCAATTTATAGTGTGACGGAGGAAGTATATCAAATTAAAAGAGCATAATAAAATTGTAAAACACGAGAGAAAATAATTGAATTGTCATCATAGGCAAGAATACACATTAGGCCCAAAAACTAACTAAACCGTAACCCTAATCGATTAACACGCCACCCATCCCGACCCGATTGAACCGCAGCCCAACCCGATCTGCCTCACCCCCCGATCCGTCACCCCATCCCTAAACCATGCGTTGTTGTCGTGTATGTTGCCTGAAATGACCACGCCAGAGTACAATTCGCAACTAGTTGTCAATTCTTACTTCGTTTCCAACGCCGTCAATCCCTAACCAACATATGACTGTTGAAAAACTCGTTAGACTTCATCGTCTCCATCTCTACACAACCTAGTTTCCCCGTTGACGATCTATAACACCAAGATTCGGTGCAATCCTTCAATTCGAACTAGTAAAACTAACGGCAGGAGGATGTGGATATCAGTGGTGAAGGAAAGAGATTGAAAAGGTAATGATTGAAGAGAAATGAAGTTTGAACATTGCCGGAGGTTAGGCCGGAAAATCACGAATCCAATCGCTGCGCTGGAGAAGATAAACTTGTAATTTATTGCAGTTTTAATTCGCGAACTTCCATTAACTTTTTTAAAAAATAACCTCGGAAAAAGTAATATCAATTTGACCCTAGTTCCAACAAAAACTCTTATAAATCGCAATTTAAATCTCGGCATCGCTATGAGACGGTCTTATACAAAATTGTCTTACATAAAAACAATGTTTAGATGTATCGTTTTGTGGTTTGTTTTTTCATATAAACATACAACTTCATATTAATCCCTATTAATCCCAATTTGCATTAATTGTCAAACACTTCCATATATATATATATGTGTGTACTAGATCACATTTTTACCGCATTTCCCATTATTTAAGTATAAATAATAATTAATTAATCGTATCATTAAAAATAAATTAAAAATATATGAGTTCGAAAGTAAATGTTATCTATTGTGCAATGTGAGAATTATGATTTTTTTTCCGAAACAATTCTATTTTGACGGAATACAAATCAAATTTGGAAAAAAATTCTTATTGTGCTGTATGAACTCTACCTTAATCGTATCAGATTTGAAATAATCTCTCTTTCTTTCAAGTTAGACGGAAAAAAAGGAATATCAAATGTAGCTAGAAAGAATGACTTTAAAAGTTTGTGGGCACGTTCCAAATATCCTTTTCACCAATGTCTCAAGTTTGGTAGGTCAAGAAATATATGTCAATCCATATCTTCCCTTTTGGCATTAACCAATAGAGAGACAAACATGAAAGTAACCACTTGTTTGTGTTTCTTCTAAGTTACTCTTTTGTTAATGTGCTTGTAGTAAGTCATAATAGTGGACCAATGCATGTCAAATTAAAAGGGAAAAGGTGAGATAAAAGTGAAATGAAAAGATTGAATTGTCATGCGTATATTGAAGATGGGTAAAGAAAGAATCCAAAACCAAGAAACAAATAAACAGCAGATCCCAGAACCATATTTAATGCTTACCTGGAGATTGCTTGGTATGAAATCCAAAGAAAGTATGGACAGAATTATGAGGGTGTTTTGCATGCGCCTTGGTACATAGTACTACTTCCTCTGTCCCAGATATTTTTGTGGAGAGACAATTATCACGTTGTTCAAAAAATATATTTGACCGTTAATATCTTAACCTACGTATAATAACAGCAAATAAAAAGTTAATATTTAGAAACTACTTATTACGATGAATTGAACAATATCATATACGATAATATTTTTGTTCATATATTTATTTAAATATGCGATCAAATTTTGATAGAGAATAATATTAAAAAAGTAAGAGTAATGCAAAAATAGGTGGGACAGAGGGAGCAGTAAACTAGCAATACGTTTTTATACTCCCCCGTCCAAGTTTAAGCTGCACACTTTAACTTTTGATAGTTGCCTCATTTTTAAAAAAAACTTTAAGCCACCAACGGTGGGGGAATTATATTGGCTTCCCAAACCATTCCAAAAAAAGGTTTTACATGCTGTAACCATCTGTACAAGCAGTATCAATCTGCCTTTTGCAAAAGATTTTGAACTTTACATGCAGTGACCATCTGCCTATTCACTTAAGTGTTCTTTCATAACAACTCATTTTAATCAGTAGTTCCTAAACCCTTAGCCTCTTATCTGTAGTGAAAATCTGCACGATTCCTATTAGTTAATGACTTCACCCCTATGTTATCCATGCTATAGGCCAGGTGCATATTTTAACTACGGTAGATTTAGCCTATGAATGTCAGATCCTATGCAGCTAATCGTATACTGGGAAGACCCAGTCGATCCCCGGCTACAACTCTTTGAACATGGTCCTTTTGAAGCAACTGAGATTGGTCTAAATTGTTCTCTTGTATAGTAGCCAATTCGTGTGCCACCCAATTTCCTTCCCTGTGAATATGTTGGAAGCAGATCTGAAGGGGATCCATTGAATTCCACATATCCCAAAGTCTTGTCTTCAGTTTTCATGGTGGGGTTTCCTTCCTTTGTAGCACCTTGATCGCCTGCAAACAATCAAGTTCCACCATTAGAGGTAAAAATTGTGTTCAATACTTACCTTAATGGCCCTTATAACAACCAAGAGTTTGGCCTGCACTGAGTCCTCCGCTTGAATGATTTCTGATGCTAAGAATATTAGCCTGCAGATGAGTTTCTGACAACAAAACCAAGTCCAGAGAAACAGTTAGGTTTGAATGAGACATCTGTGTTAAATTTGAAACCCTAATCAAGGGGCCTCCAACTTACCAAGATGATTTTTTTTGGTTTTCTGGTAAGAGATGGCAAGAGCCCAGAAGAGATGAACTCATGACACTCCTCATAATGCATCAGTGAGTTAATGTTTGGAATTTGAGAGGAGAGGGATTTAATTTGCTTGATCATGTACTGTATCTGTAAGCTGCTTCATTAAAAGCCTGATTATTCTTGGACTTCCATAGCATCCAACAAGCAATTATTGTTAAAGTGTGTGTAACCATAATTCTAGTTGTTGAGCATGACTGGTATGACAATATCCAAGACAACCTATCAAAGACATGATTAAAAGATCTAGTATGAAAGCCTAAAGTTTGAAAAACATAATCCCTCACTTGTAAAGCAAATGGACATTCATTGTAGAAGTGTGTTAGTGTGTATGTGATCATAGTGTTCACATTTAGAGATTACTATTGTTCCCATTTTTTAAGGACATTATCGAATGGTAAGATTCCATTAAATAGTTTCCACAAAAAATAAAGAATTTATGAGGTATATACCTATTCCATACCTTAATGAGTGACTGTACCTGGTGTCTCCTTTTTCTTAGCCTCTGGATTGCAGGTGAAAGTGTGAATTTACCTGTAGGTGTTGGTCTCCATATCATCTCATCTTTATTGTCAGATAGAATAACCTTTTTCCTCAGCTTCTGTAAGATTTGGTCCAACAGTAATCCATGAAGAGCTGACAGAGAAAAGTCCTTATGTTCCTGGAATTCCTTTACCTGAAGATTAGGGAAAGGAATATCTCTTGTTTGCAGCCATAATTTCCATAGAGGGCCATCCCTCAACCAGTTGGCATCCCAAAAGTTACAGTTCCCTTTCCCAATCATAATTTGAGAGTTTTATTCTGCAAAAGCTGTAACATAAACTACTCTTCTCCAAGCCTCTGAATTTCTATTGGTTTTTGAGATAGACCAAATGTATTTTTACCAGAGAGTGTTACCTTGTTGAGCTTTCCACCATAACTTAACTGAGAATCCATCAATTACTATTCTAAAATCTCTAAAGCCAAGCCCATTTTCATCTTTTGGATAATACAGCGATGACCAAGCTTTCCAATGTTTCCTAAACCCTATTTATGTTTTGCTCCATAAAATGTTAGAGCAGATGGAACTGATTGTGTCAAGTGTGTGTGCAGTAGGTGCCATTATGCACCACGTATGTTGTGGTATGCTTAGAAGCACATGCTTGATTAAAATTATCCTACCTGTTTGGTTAAACCATTTATTGTTCCATTTACCTATTTTAGAGTTAATTCTTTCCACCAGGTTCTGAAGTAGATGTTTCTCTTCCTACCTTTGAAAATGTTAACTCCTAAGTAGATGAAAGGGAAACTCCATTGCAACATTCCAGTTGTAGCCTTAATTAAGTTAATCCTTAATGAGCTGGCTTTTTTACCAATAAGGAAAGCACTTTTTTGGTAGTTGACCTTTTGACCAGTTGCTACTTCATAGCTCTTAAGGAAGAGGAAAAGGTTTTTCAGGGATTTGGTCGTTGCTTTTAAGAAAATTTAAATATCATCATAATAGGATACATGTGTGATTGTTTCAGCACCTCTAGGTAAGATGAATCTATCTATATAGACGTTATGGAACATGAATTTCAGCCCCCTAATAAGCAATTCAGTGGTTAAGTTGAATAGAGTAGGGGAAAGCGGATCCCCTTGCTTGAAACCTCTAGTAGGTTTAAAAACCATAAGGGGTTCCATTAATGAGTACTGAGGACCATGAACTGTTAATGTTACCCAGAATAAGCGTAACTATATGACCATGAATCTAAATTTTAGCAAAAGAGAGTTAAGCATAGACCATGAAACACGGTCAAAGGCCTTTAACATATCAAGTTTAGCTATCATGTTCATAGATTCTGTTTTAGAATCCAGCGACCTGACCATCTCTTTCATTACTAAAATAGTATCTGCAATTTATCTATTTTGAATAAATGATGACTGTTCATGTGATATGCACTTAGGAAGTAAAGGCCTAATTATGTCTGCTAAAATATTGAATTAGATTTTATTAGAGAAATTGGTTAAGCTTATTGGCCTATATTCACTCAGATTATTGGGAGTTTGTGTTTTTGGAATTAGGGTTATTAATGTACTTCTAAATGATTTAGGAACTCTAACCCCACACATGAATTCATTCACAGCTTGTAGAAGATCCTACTTAATGAAAGACCGTGTGAAACAGAACGGTCTGTGCCCATATTTAGCCATTTTTTTGGAGTGGATCGAAGACATTTGACATGGGCAGCAAGAGTTGGCAAGGTCCATGATGGGGCCTCTGGCACGGCCCATGTTTCATGGCACGGCCCGTGCAGAGCACCCTTGGCAAGGGCCATGTTGGGTGACTTTCATCCAGGCTTGGCTGGCCTCGTGTCAACCCTCATGCTGGCCTTAGCTGGTTCGACTGTCTGATTTGTTTACTCCGCTACGAATGAACCACTGATCCAAATTGAGAGTTCTTGTAGTCGATTTCATAGTGCTCGAGAAGAAGAATTGAATGGTGACACTCTTAAGGGCTTTTTTCTCGAATCGTAACCAGAACTCCGTGCAAATCTCGGACGACAATTCTTTTGCTTCTTTCTTGGCCCTTTTGAACATCGAGTCTGCCTTTCTTGGGCTCAATTTTATCTACTACCATGTTTTGGAGTCGATGGCCTTCAATATACTACCATCCCTATGAATGACTTTCGATATCTTCTACTATCCTTGCGAATGACCTTCAAATATCTTCTACCACCCTCGCGAATAGATGGGAGGTCGTCGCCGTACCTCTCAAAGATACTATTTTTAAGCCCAATATGCTTACTAAATACAACTAAGTAGA
>JAULKM010096058.1:0-11080 GCA_032355605.1 Rubia tinctorum
TTGGCAGCTTCAATCAATTGCTCCCAAGGAGATTACTAACCTATATAATGAAAACACATAACTAACCTAAGAAAAGAAGAAGAAAAAACTAGGGTTTTAAGCCCCAAATCACGCAGGAAGAAGAGGAGGTTTAAAAAGAGAATAAAAGTGTGCTATTTATAGTACAAGAAAAAAGATAAGGGGTTCTGGCAACCCGTTCGTCGCGATTCGCGAACCACGTACGGTTAGGAGTATATATTTACCCTTGGAGAAAAGATGATAGGATTCCTAACAAGTCTCAATCTCAAGATTTCATAAGTTGAGACCTGACCTAAAAAAACAACATACCTTCTTTGTGACTTTCTATGACACAATTCATCTAACGCATAAGCATGTCTTGATGCGAATCTTCCTTTCTTGCCCATCCCTGACAAAGTTAATTACATTACAATTTACATCTCTACCAAATATTAAATACACAGAGGCGTACAAACAACATTTTATGCAAAACATGTACGTATAAAACTAAAACTAAGAGCATGTACAATGGGTATCAAAGGGGACTCAATTAAAAATTGGGACGGAATCGAAAAACCCCACAGTGGGGGTTTCAAAGGGGTCTGCATTGTTACAGACCAAGGGGCCGGTCCTTGAAATGGAGACCGGCTCAAATCTGACACGGTCAGAAGAGCACATGGCCCCTGGGCGCTGCATTGTTGTGCATTGTTTATTTTTTTTACCAAGGGTGCCACGTGACACCCTGTGATTAGACCACGTGGCCCCGACTGTCCCCCCATTTTTAAAAACAGATTGGGACACGTGTCCCAACCTGGTCATGCCACGTGTCCCAACCTAGTCATGCCACGTGTCATAACCGAAAATTTTAAAAACATTTTTTAAAATTTTTGAAAATTAATTTTATGCTTTAAAAATCCAAGAAAATGGAAAAAAACTGCAAAAAAACTTATATTTATTTTTTTTCAATCTAAATGAATTTTTTGATCTTTTTAAAAATCAAAATTACATTCTATAAAAAGAGGGTCAATCAAAGAGGGGCCATGTGGCCCTCGGTGGATCAAAGAGGGTGTCATTCGCAGCCACTCAAGTGCCATAAAGCCAAGAATCTCAGATGTCAATCAACTTCACAGGTTATACTACTCGATTTCTCATTTAAAGCATGACACAAGTTCAGGTAAAACAAGTTTTATGGACATGAATCATGTAATTCACATAGATGAGAAATGGTTTTACATAACCAAAGTGGCTGAGAGGTACTATCTTCTCCTAGAAGAAGAAGAGCCTCACCGGGTGGTACAAAATAAGAGGTTCATACAAAAAATTATGTTCCTATGTGCCGCATGTCGGCCTATGATAACAGATGTAGGGGATATTCTGTTTGATGGGAAAATAGGAATTTGGCCTTTCAGCGAAAACGTGGCAGCAATTAATGATAGCAAGAATAGGCCAGCTGTAACTTTAGAAACCAAACCAATCAAGTCAGTAGACAGGGATGTAACCAAAGAGTACATGTTGACGAAATTAGTTCCAACTATCAAACAGAAGTGGCCACTATTTGCTTGCACAAATATCACAATTAGATAAGACAATGCAAGGCCACACATATGTGATGATGATATTGATTTTAGAAGGATTGCAAGTTTAGATGGTTTTAACATCAGGTTAAGGTTTCAGCCACCAAACAGTCCTGATTTGAATATTTTAGATTTGGGGTTTTTTTTAATTCCATTCAATCTTTGCAACACAAGATAAATTCCAGAACTTTAGATCAACTAATACAAGCAACGAATGATGATTTTGCTGAACTGCAGCCACAAACACTGAACAAAGTATTCCTAACTCTACATTGTGTGATGGTGGAACTCATGAAATGTAAGGGTTCAAATCGTTATAAACTGCCACACATGAAGAAGGAGGCACTACTACGTGCTGTAGTATTATCGGACAGCATAGAAGTTGACACTCAATTAGTCAAAGATGACCTACAACACTTGATGGATGCTAACAAGGCTAGCGGGCTGGAATACCTTATTCAACACATTATGGTGTAGAATTCAACATGTATTCAGGTTTTGGTTTTCAAATGGGTTGGATTGTCTAGAAGTTGGTTGTTATTGATTCAAACATGGGGCTAGGTTTTGTTAGCTTGTTTGTAATCTAACCCATTATGCAATCAAGAACTAAGTGTAATTTAATATTTCATTTACATGGGCTATATTCTACAAATTCTGCAAAGATAAAAACAACATATGTCAATGTCACAAATTCAGCAAATAAACCAGCCATAATAAATATGTAAAATCACTATAAACAACTAAATAGTGGCTGTAAGGGGCTCATTAGACCGATAAAATAAGGCAAAGTCATGCAACAAGGAGAACAAACCTAATGATTTTTTGCAATTTATACATAATTAAAATCCGAATAACGGCAAGCCTGGTGACAAAACTTGTTGTAAAGAGTGGAGCATACAGACCTCACAGATAAATACGTAACACATATTCCCCCGTTGAATTTCTGTCAACTGCATCCTTGTAAGGAAATTCTTCCCATGGCCTAAAATATAAACCACAGGATGATTGTAAGTAACTGAATGTGGCCAAGGAAAAAAAGTATGTACTATTTTGCAAGAAAGAATGGCCAGAGACAGCAATGCATTTCAAGGAACTGCCCTGAGACACAGTGGCGGAACTAGAAGCATATTTGAGGAGGGGCGGGGGTTGGGCTGGGCTGGGGCGGGGCTGGGCTAGGAGGGGCGGGGCCGGAGCGGGAGGGGTATATTACCCTAGTTAGCGGCGGTTTGGGGGGCGGCCGCTCCGGCTCGCCCCCTCGTTGTGCCATTGCTGAGACAGCAAATGTTTCATGAGTAATACTTAAACTTAGAAGTATACAGGATATCAATTATCATGCCTCTCCTGCATAGTGTGAGATTGTGAACTTGGTCCGTGACATGATATTATTGATTAGATTCAATAGGTGAGAATAATAGGTACTTTTTATAGATCAAATTTATTCTCTCTCATAAGCAAGACCAAGTCCTTCATAAAGCACATGCAATAGTAACCGCTTTCCCACGTGTCCACTTGTTTTTTATGCTATTCGAACGGACAAATTGTTCACAAACACATAATTAAGTACCTACAATTTTTAAGTTTATTGTAACCTTTAGGGACTTCCACACGCATCCTTTGTGCTTGGAAATCATGTGACATGTCATCACCTTAGTAATTGTGAATGAAATAGTTTATGGGGGTGTTTAATGTAATGGATTTAACCAGAACACCATGTTGATGGAAGAACGATGATGGCCACCATCCAATGTTTGCTACAAAAATAAAATCGTCATTAACTCAATACAATCCCATAATCTTAAATAGAATCAAAACAAGACTAATGCATTAAGTAGAGTTGACTCACCACCCGTAATGAGGTGCAATGTATATGGAGTAGTCCTTTTGCATCAACTGCGAGCTCAAATAGGCCAAACGCTCTTCCATCGCAACATGGTAATATTGGATCTTTAATGGGCAAAGAATTCCTATCCAACCTTTGAATTTGGAAACAGATTGTACACGCAAGAGCCTATAAACATGGTTAGTCTTATGCATGGTTATAGCCTATAAACATGCAAGAGCTAAACGCATTACTAATATCGATGATTCAAGTTAGGGTGATGCATTAATACTTACAAGCAATATAGTTGCATCACGTGAGGCGGCACATTATTGAAATTGAATAAGTCTTCCGAATCCTCCTTCCGGAAAATAGGATTTACCCTGCACCCGGAAATACTCACTTCTTCCACGGGAATTTTGTAAAAACATGAGAGAGGGTGTGCCTTCACAATTGTGTGGATGTTCTTCAGGGAACCATCCTTCGAGGGATTGTATGGTAGTGGCTTCATTCTAGAAACAATAGTCTTTGTTGGTTTAGGATCCCCACATGGATTGGGTAATTTTGCCGGACTACTAATTCTTGTCTCGATCTACATGAAAACAACCTTTAAATTTATGTACGAAACATTTTACTCAACCCACTAGTAATAGTATATCAATTATCATGTTATACCTTCTTTGTAGGAATGTTCTCCAAAATATCCACCAAATGAAGTGGCTATTCCACAAATATTCTCAATGCCTTATCCACCATCATTGCCTCAATTTCTAGGATTGGAAGAACCACACCATCTTCGAGGGCCTTTGTGACATTGACCACCACGATATCATTCACGACGGCTTATGATGATGCATTCATATAGATGTGTGCACTTTACCTTCCGCCACAATGTGGCTCTCTCTATCAACACTTTCGGGAAGTAGTATGCACAAGAAGTTATCCTAAACAAGATGACTTGCTAATTTAAAACATAGAATCAAATATGTTGCCATATGAATCATGTAATATAATTACTCATACCTTCATGCTGCGTTGGTTGGCATCAATTAACTTTGCTATTAGTCGATCGATCAAAAGCAAGGGGTGTTGACAAAGATGGAGACGGGGGTACGGGCTCACTATCACACTCCGAGTGGTCATTGTGGAGAAGCACCACGAGGGGGAGTTAACGGTAACTTGCAATGATTCTCTCCAAGTCAAGTGGCATTTTTGTCCCATTCGATTGTTGCGAGTATAAGCCACTAGTTGGCTTAATGTGGATTTAAAAGCATCAATCTCTCTTTGTTGACTACTTGACGCAATATCAACCTTCGGTGGTCGAGATTCAACAGATATGAGCTCGTAACTGATTATATTGAGCGTGGTTGATGAATATGGATTTCTGGGTTCGTGATAGCCTTTGGGCACTACTGAAGGGTTTATGCCCTGATGCCAGTCACAGTAGACATATAGGAACTTGACTGCATTTCGGCATAACCCGCCTATATCCTTTTACAATGTGATAGGATTTATGTGACTATTTTCTTTATGTGATCACTAAATTTATTTGATAAATATTGGCGATGGAACCTCAATAAGCAAGGAGCTTACCCTAGTTTAAACAACCCTAACAGGTGTAGCGGAACAGTTAGAGTGAAGTTTGGTGTTGCCTTTACTTCTTTTGGGAAAGGATCCTGGGCGAAACTTAGAATCTTGTGGTTTATTATGTATTATCGTTTTGTAAAATATTAGTGTAAAAATTGTCGTTACTGGATCCTTTAGAATTTTTTATTGTACTTAAGTTAAACACCTGTTTAATACTTGTATTAAGACTTTCACTGTAATAGTAAGTTAGGTTTTGGATTTTGTATATTTCTTTCGCATAACTGCATTTGCTTGTTATAGCATTTAAGTAATTCGACCAGCCGGATTATGGTAATGGGGTGTTACACTATACAGCTTCACAAGGTGAAGATTTAAAAACTTAATCACGAAAGCAATAGACCTCTTAGATAAATTGACAAACGAATAAAGGCAAATGCAAAATGCACAACACTTTTATGTTGATAGTTATAATTTTAACATAGAAGTACTACTTGAAACATTTCAGAAAACAAACTATTACATCGAATAGAAGAAATAAGCAATCCGCACCTTGATGCGCGAGATGATCCAAAAGATGAAGAACGCCACAACGATAAGATGGCTCAGCCTCGCGATGAGATTTCTCAGCCACACGACGATATTGCTCAACCTCGTGCTCATCATCTAAGATATTGTCATACCGCCATTTTATGTACAAGTGGGCAGAATGTCGCGTTAGACCCCTTCATTCCATATGACCGAGATATCTGGCATAGTACACCTTAAAATCAATTATAGGGCCAAATTCCTCGTAGTCAAGCCGCATACTAATAACGTCAACAGTATCTTGATAACTCTTATTTATAGATATCAAATTTTGAACTTCGTTCTCTAGTAGAAAAATATGAGACCTAACGGACTCTTATAAATTAATTCTCTACCCGCCGATATTCATAGTAAACTCTCCGCGTCCGTTAGAACTATCAGACAATGATGAAAGGGCCTGAAGCTTATCTTTATAAGCAACACAAGCTTGCTCAAGCTAGTGCACACATGATTCAAGATGATTACACTCATCATGAAGCTGATCATTCTCACTACATAGCTGAGTATTAATAACGAACTGTTCGTTAAATCTACTTTGCCACCCAGTTGAAGAAGAAGAAAGGTGATCATACTCATTATGTTTATTCTTCAATCGATCCAATAAATCATCGATACATGAACACTGCTTATCAATAATCAAAGTCTTTTAAAGAGCTTCGCAGGCCTTACTTGCAACAAAATTCTTAGCCTCCTCTTGCTGACCAAGCATTCTAACCATACTCAACTGTTGGTGCTGAATAAGGTTATTTTGTTCAACACAAAATTCTTTCAACTCACGGACATCATCTTGGGTATCCATTTAAGTTTTCTTTATTCCACCTTCAAGGTTATTGATACTAAGTAACATATATTTAAAGAGAATACCTAGTGATACCACCCATTCTTAGACACGGCTAGGAAGATTGAGTGAACGCATGTATATGCCGAGAGATTCAAGATCGACTAGACTACGAACTATATCCTTATATAAAGATTCAAGGCTATAGCCTTATGGTACAAACTTGCTACAAGGGCATGTCGCAGAAAGAGCTGGGGATGATGAGGAAGAAGGAAGTTTCCATCCAAGACATAATGATGTGAATTCTAAATTGGAAAAACGATCAGCTGAAATAAGCTTAAGATATTCTTATGTAAAGACTGAGTAGCTTCGCCCAGCTTAATAGGACAAAATGAATGACAAGACATAAACCCAAGATGATTGTAAAAATAAACATTGGATCCCAAACAGTCGAGATGTTTCAAAAACCTATGATCATCCAAAATATCAAAACCCTGCACATAAATAAATACGATTAGAACTCAAAAAATTATAAAGGCGATATAAAATTAATGCCCATTATAATAAAAATAGTACAAACATACATTAGAATATTGTTATGAATTACAAATAATTTTTTTAAAAATCCATAGTACTAAGATCCACTAACTTTATTAGGGGAAACAGATGAATGCTAGACAATGGCACCAGAATCCTCCTTATTTGCATCCTGCGTGGAGACCTTAGTGTTTGCATTGTCCTCAGTGTTCACATTGGCATCAGGATTGAGAGAAAACCTAGGAACATGAGAACTGAATGGAAGGCCTTTGAAATAATCAACTTCACAGCAATTCAACTTAGCGATAGAGGGCGAAGAAAGAAGACTAGCGAAGAGGGACAGCAGGGCATAAGGATGGCCACCATCAGAAATATGGGTAATGAAATTCTCGCTAAGCACAATCCTCTGTTGCTCCAATATTGTCTCATACTTAGCCAGTTTGGGCAATTTTTTCCCTTTCAAAGTGGGATTCTGTTGCCGTAGTTCGACCAGGGCCTTGCAGTACCCACATTGCAAGCGCAAGTAGTAACTTCCTCAAATAAATTGTAGAAAGACTTCGTCTTGACGAGTCGATCAATAAGGACTTGAGGGTACCCAGGCAAAGTGGGACAATTATTCTCATCTCCTCCAATTCAGAACACAACTTGCCAGCTTCTTTCTCAACAACCAAGGCACATTTCTCAGCAGAGCGTGCATGCTCTTCAGAAGCCTCAAGAGAAATATTCACAACTGTGCACTTTTCTTCGATGGCCTGATATTTTTGAAAGAGCAAACCGTCTCCCTTGGTGAACTGTGAAACTCGTTCAGTGAAAAGTTGAAGAGTTTCATCAATCTAATGATAAAAACATAACAATTAGATATTATAGCTGAGAAACATCGAATCAAATCAGACATAATTTTAAAACTTTTAGGAGGCATACCATGACCATTGTCTCATGGATCGAAAGTTTAGATAAAGTAAAAAAGAATACATCATTCTACCATTAAGTCATGGCTTCACGGGGTAATTTTTGAATGAGAATGGCTAATACCCCCCCCCCCCCCTTCTTAAGGGGCTCTAAGACATTTGAGGATCCACCAGTTCGGTCTTTTTTCTTCTTCTTTGAGAAATATCGGTAGCATTGCTAAGAGCTACCTCTCCACCTTTATTAGCTATAACCTTATTGGTTATTAGTTGAGAATTTCCTTCTGGAGCATTCTCCTTTGAGACAACAGTTGCAGTAATGTCGAGGGTTTGAGTAGGCGGAGCTTCGGGCTCCTCATTTTCATCATCTGAAAATAATGTCCTCACAATATGATGCTTAGCTAAATCCATATCTGCAATCCAATGTACAAAACAAATCAAATGAACACACAAAGATGATAGGACAATGAGAAGTAAGAGAAAAAAACTAGGACAAGGGAAAATGATAAGATAAAGATAAACAAACACCTTCACTCTCAAAATTAACATGGCGAAGACAGATCGAATGTTCACTGAGTGTTAATACAACCTCGGACTTAGCATTAAGATGAACCCTTGACTTAAGAAGCTTAGATTTGGGAACATTATAGTTCCAAACCAGCAAAGTTGGTTTGCTTCCATTACCAACTTTTAAAGCACCGTTATTTGGAAACCCACTCACAAACTCAACATTGGGAATGACTGGAAAAGGGGTGAATTTATGAGAAGAATTTTTAACCTAACAAAATTGATAAAGGATGAAAAATAGGTTAATTGAAAAAGGGATTTGAGCTACCTCCAGACATGATAAAAACAACGATGATCGATACAGCCTTAGGGTGTAGCTGGGATAAGGCGACTCGATAAAGCGAGAGTAAATCTATAACATTCTGAGAAAGAGGAAAAACAGGTCCAAATTTAAGGTAATCTAGATAACAAGAGATGAAGCAAGATGGAGGACAGAACTATCAGGGCCTTAAGCTCGTAGGAGGACAAACAAGGAAAACATTTTTTAAAATTGTTCCGCTAGTAATTAGAAAGAGTACCACTGACGGTAGAACTGGTAAGATAGTTAGAATCCTCCACGTAGTTAGCATCATCGACCGGAACATCCTTCACTGAGGGTTCACCAACATTAGGGATAGATATATTTCCTAAAACTTAGATAAAAACTCTATCAATGAGAGTTACAGAAGAATTCCTACACTAAGATTCAAAAGCAAAACTACTGTAATAGAGATGATGCATAAGCACACAGTTATAAGAATTTCCCCACAGAGGAAGAAGATTAAGAATCGCCCTATGGCGAGGAACTGCAACGATAAAGAAGGCATGAAAAGGATGAAGAATCCAAAGGAGTTAAGGAATTTAATTTAAGAAACTAAAAGGCCAATATAAGTAAAATCAGACAAGAAAAGTAATGATGAATCTCTGACAAAAAGTAAGTTACCTTTTTAGGAATACGAGAAGTCGGCGGAATATAGGTAGATACAACACACTAAATAGTGATAGAATTAAGTCACCAAAATCAAAGCACTTATAAAGGGGAAGATATAATGGAAGGAGAGAGAATTTCATAATGATACAACGAATCAAGAGGAGGAAATCTCGGTTCAATGAAACAAAATCTCAAACGACTAAGTTGGTTACAAGTATAGTGGATATTGAGAAGATTCAAATTTAAAATTCAAAATCAGAAACCCAAACAACATCGCATTAGTGGCAAAGAAGCAAGTAGCACTCGGGGAAGATAATCTTAGTTACATCAATAACGAACATGTTATTACAACTTTAGAAGTTCATGGAACAACAACTTGCATACATTATACAACAAAATCATCGCTTCGTTCGTACTAGTCTTCATGGCTATGGCGGGCTTATGATGTATATCTGGCCTTTAGGCCCAGCCCAATGTTCAACCAAGAGTAAACGAAGGAAGAAAGTACAATGTCCAACCCAATGTCCATGTTAACCGCAAACCATTTAAGGTGGAACCAGAAAGATGGAATCAGGACCAACACTAACCATGAACTGAGATTTTAGTTACCACAATTCAAACATGATACAACCCATGACCTTAAACCCTGGTAAAGCAAAGCTACGATTATAATAAACTATAAATACTAAGAGAGCAACACTGGCTCATGTAAGTGATGCTGAACTGAGAAATTCTAATTCTCTAAAGGAAAAGAACTGACTTAATCGTCGGAGCCTTTTCCCTGGAATTACTTCTGGGTTATGTTTTGCAGGAAGGGACATTTTAAGGTGAACAACTTTTATTTTTCTTGGCCGAGAATAGCACATCATTCACATTGTTGTCCTTTGTGAATTAATCATGACATTGCAAGGTTGTTTTAACCAACACCGTTCATGGCACAGTATATAAACCGCTCATATCAATCATATCACATACTAATACCTCGACGCCCAAACTGACGCTCCTGGAAAAAGGGTTTAAAAACCATCAAATATATCAAGAAGCTGTAGATCCTTATACATAATTTGCCCCATACTAGACAACCCATTCCCGTTCAACAAATCACAGTTTAATTCACTTCGAAGGGTACCCCACGAAAACCCTAACCAAGGTAGAAAATGTTTAAGCAAAAAATGCATCCTCAAGTCGTCACTCCTGTCCCAGAATCGGGTACAAAATTTCATTTATTTCCATCCCATTCCAATTTTTTAAATTTTAAATTGTAACCTTTTTATGACATTAACTATCCTTTACATTTCACATAAAGGACTGAAGTGCATTGCATGGGCTATAATCATAAAGGACTTGGAAGAGACAAGGGCTCTGACGCATTTCATGGAACGCCATGTGCGCCAGGTGATGAAGGAGTTGGCGGACCCAAAGGCAATATTTGCCGGTGCTATCAGCACACCTTGTGTGGACCCTAAGATGGCTGAACATGATTATGAAGAACACCCTGATGAGGAAGAAGGTTCAGAGGAGGAGGAAGACATCCCGATGTATAAGGCAAAAGACCCAGGGGATGAGGAGGATGGGCTATCCAACAGTTAAGATGAAACAGACTCCAGCGGTGATGAGACCGCGATCGAGTCTTCGGGTGATGGGAGGATGCATTTGAAATAGGCATTCGACTATGGAAATTTATTATAAGAAGATGATATCAACACTCCTGATGAGACGTCAAATGCATGTATTTTCCTAAGCATTTAACATCTCTTTTGTTATATTTTTGTTGGAAGATTGCTAGATTTAGGTAGGATTACATTATAAGGGGTTTGGATA